>PVIC010012016.1:0-40360 GCA_004025085.1 Thryonomys swinderianus
GAAGGAATAAATATGATACAGAAAGAAAATAAAAGAGCATGTATAAGGGGGGAGGAGGGGGGAGTGGGTAGGGATATGGGTAAAAATGAGAATTAACTTGTGGCATATACTGGTACAAATTTCCCAATGTTATATGTGATTTTGAGATGTATATAAATTGTACCAATAAAGAATTCAATTAAAAAAAAAAAAAAAAAAAGAAAGACCAGAAAAGGGGTCCAGCTCCAAGGAGTACTGGAGTATGCTCAATGATCTCCACTCCAGTTCATTTCAGAGCTATTTCAACTGCATCCTAAAAAGGCCCATATCCAGCTTTGCTCCAAGCATTCAAGCTGCATCTGAGGAAACAGAACTTTAGTGGCCCTAAGTGTATAGCTGTTTGCTGCAGGCTCTGCATGTGCATTTGGGGAGGATTATTCCAAAAATCCTTTCCCCAGAAATGTATTTCACAGTGTTGAAGTGTTTAAACCAAAGCAACCCCAAAGCAGAAGTGGGGGTTCATGTCTGTATTCCAGTACTCAGGAGGTCAAGGCAAAAGGGATGTCAAGTTCAAGGCTAACCTGGGTGTGAGATCTCAACTCAAAAAACCCCAAGACAAGCAGTGCTTCTTTTTTCCTAGATTTAAGTTTTTTTAAATGTGCTAAATCAAAGTTGTATAGGTAAAATGTAGACTTCACAAAGGCATGGTCCTCACATCATATGCCTTATGACTGAGAGCCACCTGTCAAGATGTACAAATCTAAAGCCCCAGCACCAAGCCACT
Source organism: Thryonomys swinderianus (assembly GCA_004025085.1). Classification (NCBI taxonomy): domain Eukaryota; kingdom Metazoa; phylum Chordata; class Mammalia; order Rodentia; family Thryonomyidae; genus Thryonomys; species Thryonomys swinderianus. The sequence continues at coordinate 764 of PVIC010012016.1, forward strand.
GAAACAATTCCAGAGACTGAACCTGCAGAGAGGCATATTTAATAGGTTCCCTGGGTAACTCATCTTTGCATTAAAGTTTAAGAACCTTATAGCACAAAGAACCAGAACTTGGAGAGAAATAGCCAAGGTTTCTTTGCATGCTAGATATATGTAGAAGCCCTGCTGGCTCTCTTGAGCATCCAGAAAAACTGTAAAATAGATGAAAAATACCTAACGTACCACAGTTACTGAATCCAATGAATATATATTTAAACTTACTTGGAAAGGGTAGAGGACCAGACAAATACTATTCATTCAAAAATATGTAGTGAAGAGCTAGGGACATAGCTCAGTGGTAAAGTAGTTGGCCGGCCTGCACAAAGCTCTGGGCTCAGTCCTTAGCACCGCCAGAACAAAGCATGTCACTGAGTAACAAGATGAAAAACAAAAAGAAACCCAAAACATACATCTCTGCATAATGAAATGAATTTTAAACCACAATAATACTATCTGTATGAAAAGGGCAGCAAGTCCAGAGAGGAGCCCATGATTAATGTCATACTAATAGGCTCTGCATTGTCACAGCAACAACCAAACGTGAATGAAGCAAGGCATATGGTCAAAGGAGCATTGCCATATGTTCATTCTTGTCACGCTGAGACCATATAAGATAGGCAAGCCTTAAAGCAAATTCATGTCTTCAAGAAAACCATACCCAGACTCCAATCCTATCTCCAATACACAAAAAATAAAAACACCTCTTTATTAGACAGGGGTGCCATAGCTGTGAACCTTGCTGTTTCAGTAAATCCCAAGTGACTGCATGACACTGAGGTGACACCTCCCCATATATATCGGAGGAGCTCTCAGATTCCAAGGGAGCTAAGCTCAGGGCAGACCTACGACTATGGAGTACCTACCTTCTGTGAGAATCCCCACATCTCCCAGAAGTTCATCCTTGTTAAAGAAAGTTCCATTGTGGTTCATGAGCTGAGACCACAAGACATTCAGCCAAGTTAAATACACTTCTATCATGCTCACCTCATGGAAATTTTTAGGGGAATCATGACAGGCAAACCCATGGCAGCACCTTAATAGAGCTATATATCAAGTAAGTGTTTACTCTTCTGTTAAAGAAGTGCTCACCCTCCCCACCTAGGCTTAGGCTCCTCACCTTCCGCTGTTTGGCCTTCTCTTTTCAGCATCTGGACAGCTCCTACATATTTCTTCAGCTGGACCTTAAGCACCTCGTTTTCTCTGCAGGTACAAGAATGTTAAAAAATATATTTAAAATTTGGCAAGTTAGGCCTGAAGAGGGGAAGGGGAGAGATCTATATAAAAAAGACACACACACACACACTCATATTTCAGGGCTCATCACTGAAGAAAGTCATGTCACTGAGGATGTGTTTGTGGAATACTTTTAAGAATTTCACTTTGGGAACGGGACTAATTGGGCCCCATACCCACAAATTTAGAACACTATGACACGGTGTACTCAGGCTATCTGAATCTACCAATCTGCTAAATATCTATTCACTGTCAGACATTCTGCAATGGTATCTCCATTTCCAGAAGCATCTAAGTACCCACTACTCATTTCCCTAGGAAATATTTTTATCAACTATCACATGTATTAAACACCACTGGCCTGCTATCATGGCAAATACTTATACATCATCTCATTAGCTCTTTCCCAGATCTCACACAACTTCCATTTTATGAATGAGTAACCTAAGACATATAAAGAAGCAAATCAGAGGGCCAAATCCACAACCCACATAAGATTACACCATGGAAGACAAAATCCAGGATAAAACAAGAGTCTCTGCCTCCTTATTCCACTTCCCAGGCAAACTGACGAAGGATGATGATGAGGATCAGAAGGCAACTATTATTTGTTGAGCCTTTTACCACATAGCTTAGATTTCACATGATTGCTGAAATCACACATACATGCCTGTATTCATCTGTCTTTCCATAAATAGAAACATACAGGGGAGGAGATGAACAGATAAGGTCTCTGACCAAGAGCGCACGGCCAAGATCATCAGTAAGACACAATTCCAAGAACAAAATCCTGTCTTTCTTTCCCCAAAGACCACAGGAGCTTCAAACTTGATCTTTCACAAACTATGCCAAAGTGAGATGCCTCTCCTACATTCTGTTTCTGCCCCGACTTCCCACTTCAGTTCTTGTGCTTGAGTTCCCCTAAACAAGGTAGAATATTTGCTTCCCTCACAATGAAAAAAGCTCAAGACCAGTTTCTTCTGTGACTATTTAAAGAGTAGGGGTTACTATGAAATACTGAATACTAAAAAGTAAAAATCAGTGAAATCCAATACCTTTAAATAAATCTAATCCGATTTTATATCTATTCTATCTCATTCTTCTCTAGGTACATGTTATGGTTTGTATCTAGATGCACCCCCAAAGCTTCAGAGGTACCTGGATCTAACATGTGATTAGTAAGTTAGTCCACAGATTGGACTCATACAGTTCTGCTGGGAAGGAGAATGTGATGCTAGGATTAAGGATGTAAGTGCTACCTGCTATACATCTGAGTAGCCTGGATAAGATGTCAGGGCCAGGGCCAGGGCTTTAGCTCAGTGGTCCTGGCATCTGTCTTGTAATCCCAAAACCCTGAGTTCAATCACTGGTATCACACACCACAATGCTGGGCGTGGTGGCTCATGCCTGCAATCCCAGCACTTGGGAGGCAGAAGCAGGAGGATTGCTGAGTTCGAGGCTTGCCTGGGCTGCCTAAACTCAGGGCCAGCCTAAACTACAAAGCTGTCTCAAAAAAAAAAAAAAAAAAGGCAATCAAGGACAGACAAGGTCTGTCAATCTATTGCTCGCTTTAACTGTCTTTTGCCTGCCATGGACTGTTTCTCCTCTCCGATCTCCATCTACCATGCCCACCCTGCGTTGGAGCCTGCCAACCATGGACTGAAACCTCTACCAACTGTGAGCCAAAATAAACTTTTCCTCTCTTTGCTGTGAGTGTTGGGTAAGTACCCACATACAATCCAAATATAATTTTCCATGGATGAAATGTCTTTCATGCCCTTTAATATTTTTAGTTTGTTTGACATCTTGAAGGTGAAACCTGTCTCCTGGTGTGAAAATAGGCAACAATGGATAACTGTGTAACTAGGCTCCCTGAGAAAGACATATGGTAACTGTGGTCACTACCGTACCACAAACTCACTAGAGCAGGGTGATATCAGAAAGCCCTGCCAAACCTCCTGCTCCCCCTTCACTGCCCCTTTTGCTTATGTGATTATGTTCAGATTAATGACCGTTTCTCCAGTGACTAGTGTTGCTGTTTTTCCTGCCCAGAGAGACATAAGGGTATAAAAATGAGTATAAACTTCTGCTTGATGCTTCCAAGGTGATATGAATCCCTTAAAAGTCATCAGCAATTTTGGTCCTTCTCTGAAATGGTTGGTGGTCTGTTGAGGGACCCCACAGCAGTCACGCTTCAATCTTATTTCCTGGTTTACTGTTCCACTCAGCCTTCCCCAAAAGAATAAATTCAAAACCCTGGTAAGTACACATCATGCCTTATTTTATCAAAGTAGGATCATAGTAGAAATTCTTAAGCCACTTAGTTGTGTCATTTAACAATGCATCCCAGAGAGCCGCTAATGCAACCTGCTAAGACATGGAAAGACCACTCCTCAGTGTACAGAAGAGACACATTTACTTAGCTGCAAAAACTGAGCGGCATCGATCTATTGTCTATTTTCAACCCACCTGACCACCATTCAGCCTTCAAAAACAGTATTTGCTTTGTATTTTTGCTTCTCTGCACTATATTTTGGAAGAAAGACTATCAGGATCAGGTGAGGATACTGATATATATTTAGATGTCATCTGAAAACTCTACTTTCATCTTGGAACCTTTAGAGAAAGTAATCCATAAAGGAGCCCCTTCTCACTAAACAGCCTGTCTGAACATTTCTACGGATGGCTGCACTTTTTCATCTGTGATATGAGTAGCAAATGTTTGAAACTAAACTACATACAGGCTCTAAAAAAGCCATGTGAGTGGGGAAACCTTTCCCAGTATACACAGACTGATGGGAACCACATTACCACATCACCTGTCCGAGCTGCTCCCAATTATGTGTGAATTACATAATATTTATTACATGTGAATTACATAGTATCTCATGATTAGAAAAAGAAAGCAGTTTATATCCTTTTCTAGTATATGTGCTGCCAAAGTGAGCACTATATCCTTTTCTATATGGCATAACTCTAGCAAGAGTTCACAGAAGAACACTTTTTCAAGAGGGTCATTCAATAGGCTCCACTCAGACCAGCTTCCAAGTGCACCGTGTCCACATTCAGCTGCCAGTCTTGTTTCTGCTCTCAATAGAAGGCCAGGACTCTACTTCTTTGTTCACCTTCAACTGTGGCTGGAACTAAAATGTTTCAGGCTGCCTTGCTTCTGATTTGAACCAATTTTTAATAGTGTTAAGACTCATCTAAAAATCATACCTAATACAATCCCAAGGATTGTAATATAACTGTGTGCTGGGGATTTAGCTCAAGCAGTACTGGGCCTACCTTGCAATATAACTGTGATTTCTATCAAGATAATGAGAAACTAGGGGCCAGAAATTTAGCTCAGTGGTTCTGACACCTGCCTAGCAAGAACAAGGTTCCTGGTTCAATCCCTGGTAGCCACACACAACAATACTGACAATGGTGACTCACGCCCACCAGCAATCAGTACCACATACCACAGTACCGGGCATGGTAACTCATGCCTATAATCCAGCACTCAGGAGGCAGAGACAGGAGGATTGCTAAATTTGAGGCTTGCCTGGGCTATATAGTGAGCTCAGGGCCAGCCTAAACTATAAAGCAAGACCCTGTCTCAAAAAAAAATAAAATAAAATAAGAAGAGAAATAAACTGTAGTGAATATATCAAACCATTGGATGGACACCTTTAGGAATTACGAATGCTCCAAACAACTTTGTTCCAATAACCTGTTTGCCCTGTGGGAAATCAACTCTTTCAAATATCTCAAAGTCCCTTCTGAATAAAACTCAAGCTCACGGCCTACAGTACACTGACTACTCCAATAGGCACTAAGTTTCAGACTGCTAGAAAGGACCAAATTTCTTTTTGGTACTGAATTTATATTTGGAAATAATTATAGGTTAATGGGAAGACATAAAGATAATAATACAAGGTCTGTGTACTCGAGCCCAGTTTCTCCCAGTGGTCAGAGCCGACATAATTCAGGGCAATGTCACAACTAAAACATCAATATGAGCACGATGTGTGTGGATTATTAGACTGGATTCATTATTATAGCTGAGGCTTACACTAAGCTCTTGCTACATTGTGTTAAGAACAACATATATACAGATGTCAGTGACAAAGTGGTCAAACAAGCTACACCAAAAAGTAAAACACATAAGGGATGAGACTTAGGAGCCAGCAAACCAAAGAGCTCTTATCTCCTGCTATAGCTTGGCTTTTCAGCATCTCTACCAAGTCTTCGTGCTATGGGGAGGTGAGAGAAACTTTAAAAGGTAGGTCATAATGGCATGTATCGCCCAATGGGTAGTGCCCATAAAGTGCCCTCACTGAGGCCTAAGCACCTTCCCGATCCTCCTTGTCCCCTCGGGGCCTGAGGCCAGCAGCTCTGCTCAGCCACATTCCTCCCACCAGTCCGTACTGCCCGCCAGAGGCCTGAAAGCAAGAGGCCAGCCACACAGAAACCCAAAGCTCCAAAACCTGAGCCAAAATTAACCTGTTTCTTTATAAGGCACTGCCCTGTAATAACAGAAAGCTAACGTCTGCCTCACCTCAATTTGTTTTTAAATTTAGCCTGTTACTAGCCCAAGGAAGTAACTCCTAGTCTTTGAATGGTTAATTTGCAGCCAGCTAAGAAGACTTTCATTTGTAGACAAAGAAAACACACAGAATTCATCATTATCACTACATAGATCTTTGTCATGACTATCAACTAAAAATGCCTTTTTACTTATTACCTGACAAGTTTAATGGAACTGATCAATCTATAAACGACCTAAGTATGAAAGGCTTCGGACGCTGAGTCTGTGTGAGAGATAAAGGAGTGAGTGACCAAGACCCCTAACTTAGGGGCCTGCTGTGACCCAGCACAAGTCACATCACCAGTAAGGCTATACAAAATGCTATGGACAGGGTGCTTTTAGATTTCTTAAGATTTTAGAATATTTACATATATATACTGAGTTATTTTCAGGATGAAATCCAAGTACAAATATGAATTTATTTATGTTTCATAGGTACCTCATACACATAGACTGGAGGTAGTTTTTTTAGATATTAATGGATTTGTGTTTTTATCTTACATACATGAAATTGAAGCCAAGAGTGCTCTACTACTAATCTATATCCCAAGCCCTCCTTATTTATTTATTCACTTTTCACACACATTCTCACTAAGTCACCCCAGCTGACCTTGAACTTGTAATCTTCCTGCTTCAACCTCCTAAACAACTGCGATTAGAGCACCCACCAGACTGGGTAACTGTTTTGACTGCCACCCATCACATGTCATGTGTGAGATTTTCCATATGTGGCTTTTAAGGCTTAGATCTAAGCTGTTCCCCAAAAGTGTCCTGTTTGGAGGCAGGGCCTTTGGGAAAGGGTGAGTCACTGCAGGCATGATTGGGGGTCTTCTCACCCCCAGCGGCTCGCTGTTCCCCCTGCCTGCTGACCACCAGACAGAACAGCCTCCTCGTCAGCCCCTGCTGCTATGCTTGCTGCCTTGGAGCTGCCCAACACGGACTGAAACCCCTGGAAACTGTGAGCCAAACTAAACCCCTCCTCCTTGAAGTAGTGTGGGGTATTTTGTCCCAGTCATGGGAAAGGGACTAATCTAGTGGTGTTGTGTCAGTCCTCACAGAATTTCCAATTCTAGACAATTCTAGACTCAGAGAACCATGAGTAAGAATCATTTCAGGGCCAGGTCTGGTGGCACATAGCTGTAACCCCAGCACTTGGCAGGCTGAGGCAGGAAGATCACCACAAGTTCAAGGCCATCCTGGGCTACACCCTTCTACCAGAAACAAACCTCCACCTTAGGCATTCCTCTGCAAGCTCAGTGCTATGAGAAACCACGAATGCAATGCTACTTAAGCTTCCTTCTTGACAGCCAAATTTAACTCTAGAATCAAAAAGCAGCTTATATTCAATTCTAGGTCCAACTGTTTTTATTTAACCTCTTAATTCTTTGAAAATTAACTGTTTACCCTTAGAACATAGGATGCCTTTAAAATCATATGGAACAACGAAGAGAATGACTATAACAATGGAACCTAATCTCTACTAAATACTGCAGAGTTGACCATAACCTAGACATACCTTCTTCCTAGAATGAGAGGGCTATAGTGTGGCTACACAAAGGCACTAATTCATTTCCATTCCTGTAGCAAGTATTTATTCAATGCCAGGCCATGATGTTGGTGCTGGAAATGCATCAATAAACAAACAAACAAAAAAAGACCCAAAATTAACCAGCGTCAATTTTTTACTTTTAGTTTTGTTTGACTAGACACAGCATACAACATTGAAAAATCAGCCACCAAATCAGAACATCCCAGGAGAAAATTTCCTAAGAGGTAACTACTCTGCATTCTAGGTTAGCTAGCTAGCTTGCCAAGGTGTGCCTTACGGACATTAAAAATACACATGTAATCAGACTGAATGGCACCATATGTACCCACTATATATATCTTCAACTCAGACAATCTTGCTTCCTTTCCATCCTCACCACTAGTGCCCCTCCATGACCTCATCTTATTTTTAAGTGAATGCCACATATAGGATATCATCCATAGAATTTTGAGGATATACTTCTAAAGAGTAAGGAATTCTTTAAAAAAAAATCATCAAATATCCAGTCAATGTTCCCCGCTGTCTCAATTTTTATTTTTTTCCAGTTTGTTCAAATCTGTGTCAGAGGTCAACTCTCAGTGGACTTTTACTTTGGAACACTGTTTCCTTTAGAGCTAAAACAAAAAACAAGGTGTGTGGCTCTGTAGTTATACCTATAAATTTGGGCTCAAATACCAGGCCTGCCCTGCCCTGCCTACCTGTGAGCCATGGGACAACAGTTCTGTGGTGTCACCCTCCAGAACCTCAGGTGAGAAAAAGGAACCATGAAGGCTTATGACCATTAGAGATTGTGGGTACGCAGTACTTTGGGTGGTATCCAACCCACAAGGCATTCAACTAATAATAACTTTTCTTATTCTTTAGAGATACATTAGGTTTATATCACACAAACCTTGGGATTGTGATATGGCCTTTGGGGTATCAAGTGCCATTCTAAACTGTTTCGATGGTATGCAACCTCTAGAATGCCCCATAATGACTGAGTGACACCTACATCCTGAGGATAGACTGAATTTGTTACTGTCACCTCTAATAGCAGAATTGACAAGTCATCGCTTCTGAGACCAGTCTGTAGGGAAAGACATGGGCCTCCTGTACCCATCCACCCAGCTCCTTATTCTCTTGGGACCCTCAAATGCTATACTACTGCTGTGCTTGTTGGGTCTCTGATATTCAACTGCCTTACCTGATTCATTTTAGATCACTTCAATGTTATAGAAATGCAGATGGTCCTCCAGAAGGAGCAACCATAAAAGTCCTTCCTTCCTTCCTTCCTTCCTTCTACTGCATCCTGCTAGATCGACCATCCAATGGACATCAACTACTGCCTCAGACCACTCCAGCTGGAAATAGCCAGAGCAGTGATTGCCCTTACTCCCAACAGCAGCCTAATGATCATTTCCAGGAGGAGAATGCAGGGCAAGAGGGAATGCACAGGTAGGGTCTGAATAGAAGACATGGGCCCTTTTAGAGGGAAGGAAAAGAAAAATAGGCTCTGTGACTAACACCAGACAGTAAAGAGATAGATAATCTTGCACTGGATCTCAAAACTGCTCCCTCATCTTTTGTGATTTGAACCTGAACTATTCCTAAACTACAAGTTGGAAATTATCTTGATATGATCTTGCACCCTTAGCAATGAGCCCACTAGCCAATTAAATGCAGACTCTCTAGGTGGGTAGAGACAGCACTTACCCCATAAAAAAGGACCTCTGCCCCATATTCAGTGGTGACCCACCTCTGGGCCCCCATTCTCCAGTGTGGTTTTGTGTTGCTTCTGCAATAAGTTTACTTTCATTTGGCCCCATGACTTCTGATTCCTCTTCCTCTATGTTGAGGAAGAGATAAGCCCAAGAAAGTTTAAGGGTCAGCTTGTGACACCAGAGCCACCAAACCCAACAAGTTATGAGAAGACCACGGCATCTATCTTGGATGCTCTAGCTTATGAATACTCTTTCTTAGTCTCTGCTTCCATATCATGAAGTTACTCAGGCAATCTATGAAGAGGTTCACCTCTTCATAGCAAAAAGTAGCATTCATACATGGAGAAACTGGAAGCAGATTTTCAGCCCCAGTCAAACCCTGAAAAGATTGTAGTTCTGTCTAATACCAGACTACAACCTCTTGAGCCCTGAACCAGAGGCACCAGCCAAATTGTCTCGAACTTCAGACCCACAGAGATTACAAGGAAGCAAATGTGTCCTTTAATCTGGTAAATTGGGGATAACTTGTTATGCAGTAAGTGATCAATAAAGCTTTATAGTTTAGAACTAATCCTCCTAATATGATGAGTCTAGGATTAGTAAAAATTCCAGACAATTCAAATAACTTGCCCAAAGTAAAATACCTCTGATCCTTCATTCCCTTGTTTGTCAAAGTGAAAGTAAAAGTCCTAGTAATTTCATATCCACCCAAATGTGTACATGCTCAATGTCCCTCCCTATACTTCACCTTATCACTAACCAATGAGAAGACCTCAAAGGATTGCTGAAAAAGCACATACAATTCAACATATACTTCTCTGAAACCTCCCAACAACAGGAATGGAGGGGTAATAAGACAGACCAGTCCCTAATCCACATGAAGGTGGCATTCACAAAGGAGAGGTGGTTTCAAATAACAATGCATATTGTAAATAAACTCCTGCAAAGAGTGAAGGAGCATTTTGTATATGTGCTGCCGAAGCGAGCACAATGAAGGAGCATTTTGAAAAGAAGTCTAAGAAGGCTTTTCTGGAAGGTAAGAACCAAGGGAGGACCTGAATGAGGTAAAGATGCACCACTTCCCAGTGAGAACAAAGATCTGGCTGTACAGGGGCCGGAGGGTTAGCTCAGTGGTTCCGGCGCCTGCCTCGCTTGCGCAAGGTCCTGAGTTCAATCCCCGGTAACCACACATAATGCTGGGCGTGGAGACATGCCCACCAACAATCAACACCGCATACCACAATGCCGGACGTGGTGGCTCACGCCTGTAATCCCAGCACTCGGGAGGCAGAGACAAGAGGATTGCTGAGTTCGCGGCGGCTTGCCTGGGCACCATAGTGAGCTCAGGGCCAGCCTGAACTACAACGCGAGACCCTGTCTCAAAAAGCAAAAAAAAAAAAAGATCTGGCTGTACAGACTTCCCAGGAGATTGTTAAAATGCAGATTCTGATTCAGAGGCACTGGGGGCTGGGACTCAGCATTTATCACAACATCCCCAGACATTTGCCAGGACCAAGGTTCAGGTGACGAAAGAGCCTCAAGGGAGGCTGGAGCAGGTCACGAATCATGACAGCTCCTGGAGCCAGGACAAGGAGCTCAGGTGTTATTCGTGGCATAGCAAGGGCAGTGAATGAAAGGTGAAAACAGAGTAGACGGGAAGCAGGAGAACTAGCAGACCAGAAGGCCACCGTGCCACACAGAAGAGATGGCAGCAAGGACTGAAAGGACTGGGATGGTGGCCATGGAAATAAAAGTATGCAGATATTTATCTGCAGGATTCCAGAAAGCCTTGCCAGCTCCAGTTCCAGCTCCAGCTCCCAGCCCAAAATATGCCTGCCGGCCACCCTGCAGTTTTCTTAAAAGCTTCAAAAAAGAAAGTAAACCATCGAGTAGGTGGTAAGTACATCTCACACAGCTTCCAATGACTGCAGTAATTAATGTTTGTAAGTCAAAGCAATTATGTCTGCCCCAGTGTCAGAATAAACAACCAGCAACCCCAGACACAACCACTCAAAGGATAATTGCTCAAAACAAAACTAAAGAACCTGTTATGTGCATTTGGTAATTTACAGGTATCAAAACATTATAGTAAGACACCTACCAGAAATTTGGTTTCCCCAGCCAGACAAAAGTTTAACTCTCTCAGTCCCCACACAACCTAGACAGACTTCTATTGAGGTCTGACATTTTAACAAACACCCTTGGCCTGTGCTCATCCCCTTCTCTAGACTGTGAAGTCCTGAGAGTGGCTATGTCTTTTTATTTCTATTTAGTCCACATAGCCATAAAATACAGTAGTTCCTTGGTATCCCTGGAATTCATTTCAGGACCTCCCAAAAATATAAAAATCATAGAATGCTTAGATCTCTTATATAAAATGACACACTCCAAATATTTGCACATATCCTACTACATACTTCAAACCATCTGTAGATAACATATAATAACTAGTAAAATGGGGCTGGGGATTTAGCTTAGTGATTCCAGCATCTGCCTTGCAAGCACAAGGTCCTGAGTTCAATCTCCAGTAACCACATACCACAGTGCTAGGTGTGGTGGCTCACACCTATAATCCAGGCACTGGGGAGGCAGGGGCAGGAGGACTGCTGTGATTTCAAGGCTTGTCTGGGCTACAAACCAAGACCCTGTCTCAAAAAAAAAAAAAAAAAAATCTACCGCAACGTAAATGCTATGCAAATAGGTGCTTTGTGTATTGTTTAGGAAAGTCTGAACCTGTTCAGCATAGACACACCCATCCTAAGTTTCTACGGATGTAGAACCGTGGGACACTGAGGGCCAACTATGTTACCATTGTCAGCATTGGACCAAATGAGGAAATAAAGGCTCAGCACAGCTGGTGACTGGCCTAGCTTCCCCAGAAGTGGAATTGAGATTGGTATCTAGGAAACTGCAAGGTCTTCTCCTTCCAGCACTAGGCTATACCTTTCTAGATGTGGTCAGAAGTCAGAGGATCTCCTCCAACACAATTGTCAGAGGACCCTATTTGCAAAGCAGATCTCCCACAGTCCCATTCTTCTCTTGCCTAAACAGTTCAGTCCAGAGCCATTAGAGATCAATCACTCAAAGATGGATAGACAAATAACATTGCACTTCAGACAACTGGAGCCAGGTTTCTTGCTATTGAAGAAGAGAAGGACAAATGTATACAAGAAAATTGGAAGTCAACACAGTAATGCTGGATCAGAACTTAAAGGTCACTGTGAACTCATAAGGATGTCTCCAAAGTACACAGCAGGTTCTCACTGGATAAATGTAGGGCAATGTGGACATCAAAACAGTAACAGAAATACATTAATTCATAAGCTAAAAAATGGAAAATTTAATGAATAACAAGGTATTTATGGCTCCAAAAATTCAAAAAATCTCCACAAAAATCTTATTATTTGTAAATGGGAAAAGATTAACTTCAGAGTGAGAAGACTAAAGTTAATATCATCAGGGATAGAACAAACTGAAGTCATGCACCCCTTGCTAAGATGCACTGAGAATATGTATCACTTCTGATATTCTTGCCCAAGATGCATGAACTGAATCTAATCATAAGGAAACATCAAACAAACCAAAAATGGAGGGGCATGTGACAAAATAAACAGGCTGTGATCTTCAAAAAGGTCAAACTCATCAAAGTCAAGGAAAGAGAGATTGAGCCTAAGAAGACATAACAATTGCATGTGATGGCTCGTTCAGCCTCAGTAACCTGCAAGATAGAACTTTACTGGGACAACTGGTGAAAGATGCACATAATGTCAGGATTAGACTGGAGAAATGCATCAGTGTGGGTCTTTCTAATTTTGACTGTTGTATCACAATCACAAATAAGAATGTTTTGTTTGTAGGAAACACCCACTACCAAATTCAGAGTGAGAATAAGAAAGTAAAAAGCAGATGCACAAGCAGCTCTCAGCTAATCACATTCCCTAGGTGAGACCTAGTAATCAACATTTTAACAAGCCTCTGGGACATTTTTGGGACACATTCGAGTCCAGCATCCACTCACCTCGCTGTGTCTCCTGCTATCCCACAATGGTAACAAAGACCTAAACAAGAACAATAACCCTTCTTTACCACTGTTCAGAAAATAATGGTGCTCGTTCATGTGCAGGAAGCCAGAGTACTTTTCTCTTCTTTCCAGTGGTTTTCTCAAATAAGACAGGGCTCAACAACAAGAGCATTCAAGTTTCAGACATCCTAACTTCTCCTTAATTTGAGCTACATAGCTTCCCATCTCTGCCAGATTTTTTTCCCTTTTTCGAGAAAGGGAAATACAAGTCTGTAAATAAGCTGTTTGGTCTTCAGTGCTCTTTCCCCTGCTCCATCTTTTTTCTCTGTTTCTTTCCTAAATCCTACCTCATTAGCCACCTGGTAAATCCCACTCAGAAAAGCACGCTGGCCCCTGCATTTCAAATGCAGAGTCAAGGAAACAGCCCAAACAACTTCTGCAACTCACAAAGGTAATTAACTGTAGTTGACATACGCACTCTCTCAAAACATCCTGAGCACAAAAGGAAAATCACAGGGTTCCAAACACAGTAGCTAGAATCACACTTGTCATTTCACTCACTTAAAACTCACATAAATTGCTTCTTGGGAAATTTGTTGGCCAAAAGGACAGCTCTCTGTGTCATTAAACAGTGTTTGCTTTGAGGCCTGATGTGAATGTTTCCTGTGTTTCTTTGGGACTTTGTACATGTAACTACCTTCTCTGAGCCTCAATTTATCATTTACAAAATAAGATGATAAAAGTACCTATTTCAAGAACTGTGAAGAGACTTAATTGTGTGTATATAAACAAAGTAAACCTAATGCCTGGTACATTGATAAGTACTGAATATTAGTTATTTATTATCATCATTATTTATAAACTGCAAATCAGGGCTCCAAACCAAAGAGGTCTGTTTCCTCCTAGGGAACAAGGAACTTTTCCCTAAAAGGTTCAGTTTCCAGGTCAAAGATTGAGTCTTCCTTCCTCCACAAGGTCCTCTGTGTGGTTGACTCAATCTCAACTTGTCAGAAAATGCTTATCATGTTTCTCCAGGTTGGTTCGGGTGCTTGTCTGGAGTGCAGCCCCTGGGCATATCCCTTCTTATGGATGTAGCATTTCCCAAACTAACTGGAAGTGAAGAGGCCTTCACTGAACTCACCTCTTTGGGAGCCAGTTCTGGACACTGTAAGGCACCCACATGACAATTTACCTTTGGGAAGACTGAATGTAAATAAAATCACTGTTGGAGAGACATTAAAAGAATAGATGCAAAAAAAAAAAATTTGTAAGAAGAACAGATATGAAGTGCCAAATTGTTTCAAATAGGTTCCAGAAGAATACAGAGTAGAAAACGATGCAGAAATTTCAAAATTATAAGCTTACAGGGGCCAGACAGATAACCCAAAGGACTGAGGGCCGGGGCGGGGTGACACACAGAAGACATGCTATCCTGTGAGCAGCCAGGGCCATGGTGAAGGAAAGCATGTGCTTGTTGAAAGGGAGTGTTCACAACTCTTACCCAGGTATGGACACAGTCCTAGGTTGCCAGATATGCAAACTTCTCAAGTGTAGCTACAAGCCTGGAGTTCCCTATGAAGCATCAAGATCTTTAAACATGAATCCACCATTTTTAAAAACATCATATATATCAAATACAATAAATCCAGTGGTGCCAAACCTGCAGCATGTTGCCACAGCGGGCTCTAAAAGGTTTACCTCACTGGCCTAGATGATAGGGTTTAGAGGATTAACTGAACAGTTAATAATTGGCACAGAATAGCCAAGGAAATCTGCTTGATTAAAAATAAATATTGTATAATAAATATTAACCCATATCTGGGAATAACAAAGCCCAAATACTATTATGATTTTGACAAATATAGTGATTTATGGATATGTAGTTCTCCAGCCTCCTGTGTGACAATTCCAGCAAACCAGCAAGACCAAACCTAGAAAATACTTTCAGTAGCATTTAGGAACAAGGAAATATGATCACTATTATTATCTTGCAATGTGCACAGGAGGGGAAGGAAAGGCCAAGCACGAAGAACCCTTTCTTACAAGGAACAGGCATGGACTTTGGGAACGTTCATCTGCCCTGGATGACGACACAGCATCACAGTAACACAGCATTTAGAGTGAAACATCCTGCACCGAAAACCAAGTTAAAAACTTAGTTTATAATGCCAGGTGTGGTGGTTTACTCCTATAACCCCAGCACTCGCCAGGTAGAGGCAGGAGGATTGCTGAGTTTGAGTTTGCCTGGGCTACACAGTGAGCTCAGGGCCAACCTGAGAGTGAGAGTCTATCTCAAAAAAAAAGAAAAAGAAACTCAGTTTGGTTCTACAGCAAGTCACAATAGTCTCACCAAACTTCACACTTCTGAAAAATACACTTCTGAAGAAACTGGACTGTGATCAAAGAAAAAACAAAAAGGTAACAACAATAATTGCCTTTTGTGACATGTTTTTTGGCCTGTCAGTCTGGCTATTAATATGCATTAACTTGTTGAAGACTTATAAAAGAAATGAATAAATCTGATGCTAGTCTCCCCCAAAAAAGTGGAAGTACAAAGAGGAAAAGAATGAACTGAGATATACTAGATACAATCCTAGTATATTTCCATTATCTAACAAAGAATATGATCATTATGTATTTCAAACATTTACTAACAAAAAAATAAAATAAAATGCAACCCTGGAAGCCAGTAGCAAAGAGAAAAATAGAAAGGCCACGAAAGCAGGACAGAGTTGGACAACCACAGCCTTCTGGGCCTCTCTGGCTGGTCCATTTGCTTTGTTGACCAGCCAGGCAGTTTTTAACCAGATGCAAGTAATTTTAAATCAGCATATTTCCACTTAAAGATAAAAATTTATCTTGAAAATGCAAAAACCACAGGGGCCCAAGTGCCCTGAGGTTGTTGGGGCTCCTGCTTAGTACTTGCTGCTCTTTTAGTCAGGACACGTGTCACCCTGTCCCCCAGGACTCCTCAGTCCCTTGTCTGATAAGAGGCCAGCTTTCTTCACTTCCCTGGCCCACCAGGCCCCTTAAGGGATTCCAGTCCAGGACCAGTATTCTGCTTCGCCTCTGCAGTCCAATGAACTCCACAGAAACATGGGCTGGGAATTTCTGTCAAACCAATGGCAATAGAAAAATTAGGCCACCACATAATTCTAAGACCAGGTTCATACAAAAACCCCTTCCTATAGCGGCTCTGGTTCAGTAACCACAGTAAGTCTGTTGTGGGGCTACTCAAAAATGAACATTGCCTCTGATGCGAAATAAGCCTCAAAGGACTGACCCACATAAAACACATTTTGGAGGAAACAATTACTTCTCCTTAATAGCTACCACTGTGAAAGCAGGCAAAGCAACAAGAAAACTCAACTTCAGCTGTCTGTCACTATGGATAGTCTACACTGGATTAAACCTTCTCTACTATGTTCCCTTCCACCTCACACCTTGAAGAGCAATTACTGGAAACCCATGTCAGACCCTTCTGATGGACAGTCTATCTTCTCACTAGACCTCAGACTCCCAGCAGAAGGGCCAGTACAATGAGCCTGGAGTCTCCCTTGCTGGCTTTCCACATATCAGTGCCCAAACAAGAGTGGGACCTGGAGGATTCTGGGAGCTGACCAGGCTTGATGAGTGTGAATACCAACAGGGAACCAAATGTCACCTGTTAGAAAGGTAAATCAAAACTTAGTAGAATAAGGCTGTCAGCTGACCAGACATGGTGAGTTTCAAGACCAGGAAGAACTGAATGTCACCAGTCAGAAAGGTGATCTGAAACTCTGGAATGAAGCTACCACCAGGAAGCTCTAGAAAGTCTAAAACTCTAATGCTTGTAACACCCATTCTTTCTTTCTTTCTTAATTGAATTATTTTTTTTTTTTTTGAGACAGGGTCTCGCTTTGTAGTTCGGGCTGGCTCTGAGCTCACTATGTAGCCCAGGCAAGCCTCGAACTCAGTAATCCTCCTGCCTCTGCCTCCCGAGTGCTGGGATTACAAGCGTGAGCCACCACGCCCAGCACTATGGTGTGTGGTATTGATTGGTGGTGGGCATGAGTCTCCACGCCCAGCATTGTATGTGGTTACTGGGGATTGAACTCAGGACCTTGCGCTTGCAAGGCAGGCGCCGGAACCACTGAGCTAACCCTCCAGCCCTTAATTGAATTCTTTATTGGTTCAATTTATACACAGTTCACAATCACACAACACTGGGAAATTTGTACCAGTATATGACACAAGTTAATTCTCATTTTTACCCACATCCCTACCCACCCACAACCCCCACCCCTTATATACATGCTCTTTCCTTTTCTTTCAGAATCATATTTACTCTTTCCCCTCATTACGTTCCCACACCAAATTCCCTGTGGATATTTCCTATTTTACAAAAATTCTAGAACTCATTTACATCCATAGGTTCTCATACCAAAGAAAAGATCCAGTATTTGCATATCTGTGATCTATTAATTTCACTTATTAGTGTGATCTCCAGGTGTATCCATTTGCACATAAATGAATGAACTTTTTCATTCTTTATGGCAGAGTAATACTCCATTTTATACAAAAAAAACACATCTTCTTTATCCAGTCTCCAGTTGATGGGCATTTGGGTTGTTTCCAAGATTGGGCTATCACGAACTGAGTTTCTATGAACAAGGGTGTACACATGTCTTTCCAATGTGATTTTTTAAATTCCTTTGAGTATATTCCTAGCAGGGGAATAGCAGGGTGAAATGGGACCTCTAGTCCTAATTTTCTGAGGAATCTCTACAAAGATCTCCACAATGGTTACACAAGTCTACAATCCCATAAGTAGTGGAGAAGGCTTCTTTTTTCTCCACAGCCTCACCAGCATTTATTGTTGGTTGATTTCCTAATAACAGCCATTCTTTGTGGAGATGAAATCTCAGTGTTGTTTTCATCTGCATCTCCTGAATGACCAGTGAGGTTGAACATTTCTTCACATGCTTCTTAGCTGTTTGGACTTCTGCTTCTGAGAAGTGTCTGTTCATTTCAGATGCCCATTTTTGTTTGAACTGGGTCTTTAACTTGGGGGAACCAATTTAAGTTCTTTATATATTGTAGATGGTAGTCCTTTGTCTGACAAACAGCTAGTAAAGACTTTTTCCTATGTTGTTGGTTGTCTTTTAGCAGTGCCAATGGTTTCTTTTGCTGTGCAGAAGCTTTTTAGTAGGATGAGATCCCATTTGTTGTTTCTTTCTGCTAGTTCTTGTGCTACAGAGGTTTTATTCATAAAGTCTCTGCCTACGTCAGTGTCTCCAAGAGTTTTACCTAACCTGTTTTCCAGCAGGTTTATTGTTTCTGTTATAATGTTTAAGTCTCGAATCCATTGTGATTTTAGTTTTGTACATGGTGAAAGAGATAGGTCTAGCTTTAGTTTTTGGCAGGTTAAAGCCCAGTTTTTCAGGCACCATTTGTTAAAGAGGTTGTCTTTCCTCCACTGAGGATGTTTGGCTCCTCTGTCAAAGATAAGGTAGCTTAGTGTATCTGGATTTGTTTCTGGATCTTCTAATCTATTCCACTGGTCCTCAGGTCTGTTACTTTGCCACTACCATGCAATTTTTATCACAGTGGCTTTATAGCAGAGTTTTAAATTGGAGACAGTAATACCCCCTGCTATGTCATTGTTGCTTAGCGTTGCTTTTGCTATTCTAGGTCTCTTGTGGTTCCACATGAATTTACACTATATTTCACAGAACTAGAGAAAATAATACACCCATTCTTTCTTTAAAAGAAAGAACTTGGGCCTGTCCAATCTCTGTATTCCCAACATATAGCACAAAATTCAGGCAGGTCTGACAGTATCCCAAGCAAATGTGGTACATAAACTTTGTTGTGATCCTGAATCTAGGACAGAAATGGCGATAAATAACATTTGAGAAACAAGAAGGAAGTTGTACATATAAGCCACATGTTAGGTATTACAGAATTATTTTCTATTATGGTAATGTAGAATTATATTCTTGTTCATAGAAGGTAGAACACAGACTGATGTAGAGGAAAGATCACATGGGAAACAACTTTCAAGCTTTCATGTATCTGTAGTTTGTGTTTACTTAGAAAAAATTAATGAAAATAAAGACACGTGCAAATCATTAATGTCTGGTGAATCTATGTGACAGGCATACATATCCAAGTTCACTGCACAAGTCTTGTGCTTTTCAGGAGGTCTGAAACTTAAGATAAAAAGTCAGGAGATTTTTTTTTAATTAAGAAATATCTGAATGCATCCACATACAAGGCTCACAGGGATGTTCCTACATCCCATGAGGTAAGCACAGGAAGCCACTCAGTTCTGCACAGAGGCTGAAGGGACCATGTTCTCCACTCCGTGACTTACCTGCAACACGTGGCTGGGAAGCTCTGACCTAGATGAACAAACCTTCTTAGGAACTATCAGGTAATCAATCATGTTTGGGAAGCAAAATGAGCCTAATCCATGGTAATCAACTAGCCTATTACCAGCCGCCCAAATGCGTTCAATTTCACCCTCACAGGGTGGCTTTCTTCCTTTGTTTTGTCCAGTAGTATTATTATCAAGGGAGGATTTATTAGTTTTACTCAAAATGCATATTGAGAAAAAAAATTCTGTGACAACAGCGTTTTTTGTTTTGTTTTAAATCTTTCTATATCCCCACAACAAAAAAGAGCAACTAGTGCCAGGCATGGGGGCACAGGCCTATAATCCCAGTACTCTGGGAAGCTGAAGCAAGAGCACTGCAAGTTCGAATCCAGCCTGGGCAACTTAGTGACTTAGTGAAACTCTATCTCAAAACAAGAAATAAAAAAGGACTGGGAATGAAGCTTAGTGAGAAGGCCCTGAATTCAATCCCTTATACCGGGGGAAGAAAAAGGGCAACTAACTAGTGAAGCCAAAAGCCGTGGTCACTATTTATAACAAAGCTAGGTGACAAGGAGCCCCTACAAACCCCTAAATACAAATAGGTGAGAACAAGTCAATAGCTATTGGGCCTCTGTGGGATCTGTGCAGAGAGAAACAACAGCACCTGATGTTGTTCCATCTGACTTGAGCAGTGATGAAATCACCACCCAACTATACATAATTAAGCAGAAGAATCCAGGTAATATTCCATGCAACATTCTAAGGAGAAAGGAAGGAGAACAGCAACAATATATATACATGTAATGATGTTTCTGGGACAGACAACCTCACACACAGGAAAGGAGGAGTGGTTTCACATTTCAAGAGGGGTCAGTCCATAATCAGTTGGCTCCAAGGCAGAAATATCATGATGTAAGGGCCTGGTAAAGGAAAGCTGCTTAACTCATGGCAGTGAAGAAGAAAAAGAGAAGGAAAGAGTAAGAGAAAAAGATACCCCTCCAGTCATTCCCCCAGTGACCCACCTCCTCCAACCAGGCTCCATCCTCTACCAGCACAGTGAGCTATGAATACCTCAGTGGAATCATCAACGAGGAGTACAGTACCCCATTGATCAAATCACCTTCCAAGTGGCCCACCTCTAAACACTTGATCTTCTCAAGGGAGACTTTAAATCTAAATTGTAACTTAACTATAACCCTCCATTTCCAAGCAGGATGACATGCATAAACAATACATGAAAGAACAATGTATTTCTCAATTAGAAAAAATGAATAATGAAGTAAAAGAAGTCAGGAAACTAAAGAAAATATTTCAGAAATGAAGACCCACCTAGAAGGTAAAAAGAACACATTTTGTTTAAAAAATAAAACTAAAAAGAAATGAAGAAAGTGCCTTTTAAAAAAAAAAGATCTGAGAGAAAATACACAAATAAGATCCAACAAACAAAAAACAGAAGCCACTGAGGAGGAATACCAAAGAAACAGACACTAAACACTTGATTCTATTCAGAAAGAGAGATTTGAAATTACATATTAAAAGAGCTACCATGTACCTGGGAATACTGACTCTGAATGACTAACACTGAGATATGTTCTGGCAAAACTATCAAACTATAGGGAAAGAATTCCTTTGGGCAAGGGCCTTCTAAGACTAGGAAAGTAAGATCACCATCCAACCCTGACAGTAGTACTTCAGGAAAACGTGGTAGCATGATTAAGACACACTCCCAATAAAAATGTGTTTTAAAGACTTGAGATCCACAAAATTGGTTTTCAAGTATAAGAGCACAAACTCGTAACAACATGTAAGGATTCTAAGAATACTGTTCCCAGAAGCCCTCCCTGCAAAACTGCTCATAGAATAAGCTTTGGATAACCAAAATGACTAGAAAGATGACAACAAAAGAATGGTGGAAAGCATTAACCATGAACCCATTGAACTAAGTCTAAATCGGCATTAAAAGGAACAGAGTAGTCGGTCGTGGTGGCTCACGCCTGTAATCCCAGCACTTGGGAGGCAGAGGCAGGAGGATTGTTGAGTTCGAGGCTTGCCTGGACTACATAGTGAGCTCAGAGCCAGCCTGAACTACAAAGTGAGACCCTGTCTCAAAAAGGAAAAAATAAAATAAAATAAAATAAAAGGAACAGAGTAAACTACGTATTGGCTATATGTTCTTGTAATGTAGGCCTAGAATGGAAACCTTTTTCTATGTTCTCAGTAATTATATCATAGTAGTAGATATCTACATAGGAATATACTTTTTTTAAAAAACTGGGAACCAAACACTAGGTCCTTATTCTGATAGATCACTCAGCCTATTTTATTTTATTGATGTATTGCTAAGTTTCCTAGTAGGACTCAAGCTTATAATCCTCCTGTCTCAGCCTCCCAAAATGCTGGTATTATAGGGATCCACTACTATGTACAGTTTCATTTATTGATTTTTAAGATAAAATACTTCAAAGTTTCATACTGAAATCTTCCAATCAAATTCAGTATGATAGGATTTCTTACTTAACCTCTTTCATAGCATGTTTCTATTATTTTCCTCATACAAAGTATCTCAAGCATACACAGGATAAAAGCAGGATATACTATAGTAACTGTGAAACATACCTCAATATACACACAAGAATCTTGGTACAATAATGTCAATATCATTATTAGAGTATGAACTCAAGAGAAATTCATGCTGTCATCCTAGCCAAATACATTCCATTCAAATTACACATATGTGAATGTACAAAGCAACGAAAACAGTGCTCAAGTCAGACTGAACTTTGTAAGCTGTGCGACAACCTGGGCACAATTTCAGAGTCCACAAAGACAGGCGATCACCATTAAAAGAAAGTGCATGGTAGGAGGGTTCTGTTCTGACTTGGCTCTGGGCTCCAAAACAAAAGACCGAAGACCTATTTTAAATATGTTTCCTGACTGCTTAGGTTCCTTGTTGTTTCCAGGACTATGAAGACATCTTCTTTTTCAGGAAGTCTGGGACTTTGTATACTAAACTGACACAACAGATGATGAAAGCCAGGTGGGTTTGTCGACTCTGCAGGGTCTGGTTGCCATTCTGACTGTTACGGAAGCACAAGAACAGCTATGTCTAGCATTTTTCCCAAGTGAGTAAACTCAAGCTGCCCATCTCTTTCCACTGCACTGACACATCTCTACTTACTCCAGCAGTTTCCATACAATAGCTCACAGATGATGGCACGAAATCAGAAGGGATCAGAGGATCCTCCCTGTCTCTACTACTGACGCTGCAAGCAGGAGATGCTCATCTGAGAAGCACCTTGCACATCTCACCCTTGAGTCCCCCACGTCTATAACTCTAGCCCTTGGCTCCCTCCCCGTTGTCCCTCTCGGGGGAACACTAATGAGATCTAAAGTGATGCAAGACCTTCATCGGCATCTTCCAAAATGATGAGAATAATGGATGCAAGACAAAGTGGGCCACGGTTATCACTAGGCAGTTCTGCAATAGCAAGAAGCAGCCAGATGAGAAAGAGGAGGCCAACACACTGCCACACCCAGGACTGGAGTTCTTCTGAATGGGAGCTCTGCAAAGGAGCAAACTGCCCCTTGGCACAGCACTGCTGATCCCCCGGGTTGAGGCCATTACCCTGCTGACAGCTGGCACTTGGCAGATGTTGACTGACTGTACCAACACTACATATGAAGTGCCAACTAAATAATTTATTCATTCACTTAAAAATAATTGAAATGAGAAAATAATTGAGCACTGCTAATATGTTAAAAACCACTGAATTACCTATTTGGGTAGCTGACTTGTAAAGTATGTACATCCCATCTCAATAAACCTGTTTTAAAATTAAGAATGATTAACCAGATAACAGCCTCTGAAATAAAAATTAGGGATGTGAGATACTATAACCAGCAAGGTCTGCTTTTGAAGATGACAGGTTAGTCTTTCCTTAAAACCTTTCCCAGATAAATACAAAAGGGGCAAAAGAGTACAAAGACAGTCATAAGGGGCCTAGTTACATCTGGGTTTAACAGCAGGCATGAATTATAACACTGGCACCACAGATAAGAACTCTAATGACCCAGCTCAACTCTGCACCACCACCTTTATGTTGAATCCAGGCAAACTGAGGCTATAAGTGGAGAAGCTCCAATCAGTGGCTACAACTGACACAAAATTGAGGTATGACCCCCCCAGTAGCCTATCCCCATAGTCAGCATATTTCCTCCACACCACCTGCCGCAGTCAAAACCAGGTGAGATGAGTGTCTTAGGACAGACTGAGAACAAATTAGAATGGACATTTGAGAGCCACATTCAACTGCAGTCCAACCTTTCCATGAGTCACACTAAAGCAACACACAGACATAAACACATAATTTCTGAAGTGTACATAATCTCTACTTTACAGAAAAGGAAACTGGGGCATGGGAAACATATCACATAGTACGGTTTTGCAGGTTTGTAAACACTAGATTAGGATTTGAACCTGCACCTGCTGACAGCTGGGGGAAGAGACATCACCAATAGTGTATCAGTCAGCTCGCGTGCCTGTAACAAAATACCACAGATTGCCTGGCCTGACTGATATTTACAGTGGACCCTTGACTTACAAACTCAATTCATTCCTGGAGTCTGGTTGTAATTCAAGGTGGTCAACTGAAGGCTCAGGCTCTCCACATAGCCTTCAAATTTTCTCTGCTGAATACAGACATTTCTCAGGATGCTTGGAGAGACATTGGTCCAGGATTTCTCAGTTAACCCCACACAGGAAAGGATGTTATAATGTTCCTTCCAGAACACTTTAAGGATTAAATCTGTGTCTGAGACCATCTGGAAGCACAAGTGGCCAAGTCACAACTCAAGACTTTGGGTCGTAAGTTAAAACAAAAATTCTCATCATAACCCAAGTTGTATGTATGTCAGGCCAGTTGTAACTAGAGGGTCCACTGTATTTCCCACAGTGCTGGAGGATGGAAGTCAAGACCAAGGTGACAGCAGCTTTTGTTCTTCCTGAGGCTTCTCTCTTGACTTCTGTACACCTGCCTTCTCACCAGGTCTTCACATGCCCTTCTCTGCGAGCAAAAAGCCCTCTGCCTCTTCCTCCTCTTATAAGGATACCAGTATACAGATTAGAGCCCCTCTTTATGGCCTCAATTAACTTTAATTACCTCCTTGCAGACCCAGTCTCTAAATAAAACAACACTGAAAGGGAGCCAGTGTATTATTTGGGGGACATGATTCAGTCTATAACAAATGGTGGCCTATTTCTGACAGGAAGCTAATTCCTGCTACAAATTTAAAGTTACAAAAGAAGTAAAATGCAACCCCATA
This sequence comes from Thryonomys swinderianus, assembly GCA_004025085.1. Classification (NCBI taxonomy): domain Eukaryota; kingdom Metazoa; phylum Chordata; class Mammalia; order Rodentia; family Thryonomyidae; genus Thryonomys; species Thryonomys swinderianus. Next base: position 25,562 of record PVIC010012016.1, read on the forward strand.
ATAGATTAGTAATAATGCAGATAATCCTTGGACATCAACCTTTAAAACAGAATAATCACCAAATAATTATTCCTAAACCAATCTCCCTTTAGAAGTTTCCTTAACGGTAAATGAAATATAATTAAAATTTCTCATTAGACTTCTCAGGAGACACTAAGCTATTTACTAGCCCTCCTATATTAGGGCCAAGAAATTAGGTTTTTAAAAATATTAACAATACAATAGAATCACTTCCGTTCTCCCCAAAATCCAAAGAGCAAACAAACCAACACAAATCTTCTTAAACATGCTGTTCATTACTAACAGAAATGGAGAACTTAGCAATTTCCAAACAAGCCACCCAGCACAGATTCCATTTTCAGGTCACTCTGTAACCACCTAATCTTTTGAATGTACATTATTTATAAAGCAGTAGCAGTGTTATCATGTGGAAAATACTTATTCCAAATATCCTGTGCTGCTCTGAATGCTACCTTGACAGTCTGTGACACCCACATGAGCCAGTCTGTCCATCAGTACTAATTCCTCCTCAAGTCCAGCTTGGATCTACAAAGTGCTGTTGCTGCAGCAGAGTTGGCCAAAACCCGACGGTATGTCCTTCTACCTCCCATTGCCTAGAGCTGACCCTGGCAGCAACACTGGACCCTTTTCTTTCTTGAACAGAGGTCAAGCTGAAAATCTCAGGGACCTTGTCTTGCCAATATGGTGCCTTTACTTTCTGTGGTCAGACTGGTCAGCATGGTACCTGTGGGCTACCTGCCCTCTTGATGGGTTTCATTCCACCACGTCACCTATCCTATAATCCCAATAGCTCAACAGCATAGAGATGCTCTACCCACCTCCCAGGAGAGGCCACAGCAGCAGCTCTGAACAGCCAGTTGAGCAGCAGATTAGCAGCTGCTAATCTGTTCTCTAGAGCCTGAGGTGGAAGCCAGTAAGAACCTGCTCTTACCAACAATGACCTGGAGATATTTACAATGGCTTTTGCTGAACCATTAACAAGCTGCAAAAAGGAGGCAACAGCCAAGCAAGAATGAAGAAAAGCAAACCACGAGAAGTTACAGGAAAGGAAACACCCCTGTAGACATCTCAGAGACTGGGAAGTACAGCCTGGCCTCCCAAACACTGTGAGTGGCTCCAAAAGGCAGAGGTGCTTGGCCACCGTGGCTGAAAGCTTCTCCTGATCTGGATATAGAAGAAGTTACATGACAGTAAAAAAAAAAAAAAAAAAGGGAAGGGCTAGACTTTGGAGCCAGAAGACAAAGACTCAAGGCCTAACTCAGCACTAGGGGCTTACCAACTATGGCATATTCAGGGAAATTCTAGCCAACAGCCTACCTCTACTCGCTACTTGTTTTGTAAATAAAGTTTTACTGGATCACAGACACACCAGTAGTTTCCATAATAATCTGTAGTTGCCTTCATATTATGGGGCCAGAGCTGAATTGGTCCCCCAGAGACGAAACAGCCCACAAAGTGAAAGATATCTCCTACCTGGCCCTTTACACAGCACATCTGCTGACCCCTACTTACATTGTGTGACACTTTACAAAGTCACTTTACACACTTTCAGTATCCATGCTCCTTAAAATGAGAATTAAATGACTAGTTGTCTTTTCTACCCCAATGGTTATAAAAGTCACTCACTCCTTACAACATTGTACGATGACAATGACAATTCTTTGAGCTCTTAATATTTGTCAGGCAGGGTTCTAAGCACTTCGGTTACATTCTTTTATATACTCTTTATACTAGCCCTGTAGAAAAGCATTAATTCATCTCATACATGAGACACAAAGAAGGTGGTGCCCAAGATGACTGCTTGAATAGATAGTTGAACTGGGGCTCAATCCAAGCTCCTATCCATGCATCAGACACTTCTTTCCCAACCTAGGAATACAAAGTTGCTGGAGGTGCTATTCATCAGAAGAATGAAACGCAACAAGATTCATTCATTTATGTGCAAATGGATATACCTGGAGGACACACTAGTAAGTGAAATAAATAGATCACAGATAGGCAAATACCAGATCTTCTCTTTGATATGAACACCTGTAGATGTAAATGAGCTCTAGAAAGTACGACAGTTTTTGTAGAATAGGAAATTTCCAGAGGAAATTTGGTGTGGGAATGTAATGAGGGGAAGGAATAAATATGATTCTGAAAGAAAATAAAAGAGCATGTATATAGGGGGTGGGGAGGTGTGGGTGGGTAGGGATGTGGGTAAAAGTGAGAATTAACTTGTGTCATATACTGGTACAAATTCCCCAGTGTTATGTGTGAGTGTGAGATGTATATAAAATGTACCCAAAAAAATGTACCAAAAAGAATTCAATTTAAAAAAAATAAAAAGAATGAAACACAGACCCCAGCCCCTCACAGGCATCCTGATACTCATATTTTCCCTCCAGCCTCATACCCTTCTCCACCATTTCTTTCCCTCTCTCCATAAACTGCCAAGAAAGATGTATAATCTTTTGTTTAAGACAGACAGAGCCTACTTTTAGGCTGCTAGGAAAGTCCAGTGATTAGACAGACTCTTCAGGTTCCTACCTACACTTCATTCTCATGAATTTCATGTTACCGAATAGGTAAAAATCACTCTAAAACAGAGACAGGCTAAGGTATATCTCAGTGGTACAGTGCTTGCCCATGCTGCAGGCCCTGGATTCCACCCTTAGCCTTCTAAAATAAATTAGTAAATTAAGTAAATAAAAGTAAAAGAGACAGAATCACCTCCAGAATAGTTTTTAGTGTGATTTACTAAATTGCATGTGTGACTCAGAATAGCAACATGAACAAGAAGCAGCAAGAGTGTCTGCTGCAAGGTTCACAGTTTACCAAGTCAGGATCTAACTGGATCCTCTCAAAACTCCTCTGAAATAGGCATGCTTGATAATCGTTGGAAACTGATGCCCAGGGAGACCACATAACTCATCTGAGATGCATAGCAAGTATGAAGCAGAGTTGGGAACCAAAACTATGTCCTCTACTAAGTCTAACAATTGAGCCATGACACAGAGGCATCAGAGGCCAAAAGTGAGGTAAACACCCTAGAACAATGAAGGCAAAAACAGGAATCTAACCCAAATACCTTATAATGCCTAAACTCAAGGGTTCTTAACATTTAACCAGAAAAAAATTTCTCTACTTTTCAGTTCCAAATCCTTAACCCTTTGGCCACTGGTCCTGGTACGGTTTTGTTTTTTGTTGTACTAAGGATTGAACCCAAGGCTGAGCTACATTCTCAGCTCTTTTTATTTTTTATTTTGAGACATGGTCTTCCTCTTTCTCTATGTTGTCCAAGTTAGGCTCAAACTTGTGATCCTTCTGCCTCAGCCTTCTAGATTGCTGTGATTAGAGGTACCAGGTTCAGTGGGATTCCCCTCCCTCACTAGCACTGAGGATTGAACCCGGGACAATCACCTATGTATCTCCAGCTTGTTTTATTTTGAGACAGGGTCTTGCTAAGTGGCTTAGGATGGCCTCAATACTGGGCAATGTCAAGTGACTTTTTTTTAACTGAATTCTTTATTGGTACATTTTATATACAGCTTACAATCACACTCAACATTGGGAAATTTGTACCAGTATATGACACAAGTTAATTCTCATTTTTAACCATGTCCCTACCTACCCTACAAGCCCCCATCCCCTATATACATGTGCTTTTTTTCTTTTTAAATCATATTTATTCTTTCCCCTCATTACTTTCTCTACCACTTTCCCTTTGAATATCTCCTATTTCATAAAATCTATCATATATTCTAGAACTCATTTACATGTACAGGCTCTCATACCAGAGAAAAGATATGGAATTTACATATCTGCAGTCTGTTTATTTCACTTATTACTGTGTCCTCAAGGTGGGTCCATTTGTGCATAAATGACTCAAACCTGTCATTCTTCATAGCAGAGTAATACTCCATTTTATTTTTAAAAACACACACATCTTCTTTATGCAGTCTCCAGTTGATGGGCATCTGGGTTGTTTCCAAGACTGGGCTATCACAGACTGAGCTGCTATGAACATGGGTGCACATATGTCTTTACATTATGATTTTTTTTAATTCTTTCAAGTATAGTCCTAGCAGGGGAATAGCAAGTGACATTTATGACTGGAAGACAGAAAGTATTTTCTGGAATCTAGAGGCCAGAGATGCTGTTAAATATCTCACACTGCACAGAACAGTCCCACCACAATGATTTATGCAGCTCACACAGGCTGTGGTGGTACACGCCCATAATGCTAGTACAGTGGGCAAATTCAAATCTAGCCTGGGCAACTTAGCAAGGTCTTGTCTGAAGGCTCTAAGTTCAATCCCTAGTACTTTAAAAAAAAAATGCAGCCCAAAATGTCAGTAGTGCAAAGAGAGAACTGTGACCAAAACTCTGAGCTGCACAGGGAGACAGCCTGACCACCTTCTTGACTGTGTCCCTAGCTCTAAGCATTTAACAGCTGAATAAACACCATCTCCTGAGGGCCGGCCACACACAAAGCACTTCCATGTGAGTCCTCCTCAAAACAGGGTGACTTCACTGTGACCTCTCAGACGGGAGGCTGCAGAGGCCTGAGCCCAGCTCAGGGAACCACCACAGAGAGCCATCCAGGCCTCCCATGCCTGTCCGCACAAGGTACCCACGGCCTCTTAGGATCATTTGTAGAAAGAAACACTAGTGGGCTTCTGGTGTTTAGACCCTCCTGTCCTTCAGCTTGTTTTAGTGCCAAGGCCTCCCTAACCTTCATGGCCTATGTGCAGAACGGGGCCCTTGCTTGCACTTTACATGCACGTGGCACTCTCCTGAGTCCCAAGAGCAGTGACAGCCACCATCTCTATAACTAGGGCTCAGTCACAGCTGTCTACATGATTAACACCTTTGAAACTTCTTATTGCTTCTAGCTTTTTAAATAATAATTTTATAGAAATATAATTTACATGCCATATGACTCACCCATTTCAAATATACAATTTAATAATGATTTTTTTTTTCTTTTTGAGACAGGGTCTCGCTTTGTAGTTCAGGCTGGCCCTGAGCTCACTATAGTGCCCAGGCAAGCCGCCGCGAACTCAGCAATCCTCCTGTCTCTGCCTCCTGAGTGCTGGGATTACAGGCATGAGCCACCACGTCTGGCATTGTAATGATTTTAATATATTCACACAATTGTGTAGCCATTACTATATTCAATTTTAGAACATTTCCATCACCTCAAAAAGAAATCTTGTCCTCTTAGCTGTAAGCCAAAGTTTTGCTATCACCTGCAAAGGCACCCTTCAATCATGGCAACCCTGGAAAGCCTTCCCAGTGAACGTTCCCTCTGATAGGGAAGGCTCAGAGGTGAAACTGTGGCCTCCCCACCTAACCCAGGGACCCAGGGCCAGCCTTTCCTCAGAGTTCCTCTGTAGGAACTCTCATTTTACTTTTCCTAGAGAGACATAGCATGATGGCTAAGAAGTTGGACTCCTGAGCAGGGTCAGCAGACTCTCTGGCACAGGACCAGGTGGCAAGAAAGAATCCAGCATTCAAGTACTAACTCATTCAGCAAGCTTGTTCTATGAATTTCTTTTAGCCTCTTAAAACAGCTCCCCAGAGGACAATCTACCAAAATGCACGGAAATGAATTTATGTAACGATCTAATAATAACTCAAGATGTTATCATTCAAAAAGCTGCAGCAGAAGGTGAACCAAGACTGCCTCTCTGCAATGTGGAATAAAAGCCAACCTTGATGGGTCAGTCTCAAGGGAAGGAGGAATGACAAGTGGGTGGCCTCAAACCCGCTCGGCATCCAGGCCCCATTGGGGGCCACGGAGAGCCTATCCCCTTATGGGGACATAATGCCAACCAGGTTATGACACATGAAGAATGGGGATTTCACAGCAAAGGAACACAGAGGAGAAAGAGCAATATAAAGTTTAGAACCAAACAAAACTGAGTTTGACTGATGCTCTATGTGGCTTCTTATCTTGCTACAGGACCCTGACCAAGGGAACCACTTAAACCTTCCAAGCCTCGGTTTCCTCATATAAAAAGCAAAGTCAACCTTTCCTCTGTATCCTATTATTCATCTCTGGGTATACGAACTAGCATAAGAAAATTCTGAAAGAGCCTAAATTTCCAACAGTCAAAAAATGGAGAAGAGATAAAAGAAGTGAATCGGGTAACAACTTTGTGCAAAACTAACAAAATGACAGTTAAATGTTGAAACCCTGACTTAAACCCTATTATGGCAAAACACCCAGGCCTTGCTTATGTATGCACTGTCCAGACTGTTCATCATGGCCAACAGAGGCAACAAATATTTCTCCGCACTGACTACCATTCTGCCCCAAAGCTTTACTAGCTGTGCATTAGACCCTCTTGTCCAAAGCCCATGTGGGTAACTGTGACCTCCTTCTGCCCTAATTTATAAAAAAAATGATCTTAGGTCTGATCCCTGGAAAATTTTCCAACTGTTACCTAACTGTGCTGCTGGTGGTGACAGGAATATGTCCAGCACACAGTCCTTTCTTTCTGGCTAGCATCAGTGATGGTTCGATAAACCCTTTCATTTCAGAAATGCCCAGTCTCTAGAGTCTGGGTTTAATAGTACATACTTCTCCCCCAAAAAGCTCCTCTCTCCCTCTTCCACTGCTCACTCGTCCCTTCCATGAGAGAACCACCCTCAACAATCCCCTACACACAGACTATATTCAAGCATTCTCTGTTTTCTGATCCCTAACAGTCTGCACTCCTTGGAGCTCTTCTGTTATGCTCGTATTTACTAGAAAGCAGCGTGCTCATAGTCTGTGCCCTCACTAGAACACGCCAATTCTTTACTATTTCCCAGGGCCCAGAGCTCTATAGAAATGCTCATTTTACTTTTCCTAGAGAGGCACAGCATGGTGGCTAAGCCGATGGACTCCTGAGCACTGGTGGGCAGACTCCCTGGGCAAAGGACCTTATGGTGTTAAGGTGCATCCATTTTCCTACACATGATGCAAGTTTATCTTTCTTTATGGCACAGTAGTACTCCATTATGTGTGAGTACCAAATTTTCTTCATCCATTTATCTGCTGAAAGACATACAGGGTGCTTAACTTTTTTGCTCCCCAGTACCCTCTTCTGTAAAAAGACTTTGATAACAGTGTCTACTTCAGAAGTTTTTACACAAGATTAAAAAAATGTCTGCAACACAGTAAACATTAAATAAACTGTAACAGCTACTACTAATGGTGGTGTTGATGATCAAATGGATTATTGCAGCTCCCAACCTTAGGCAATGAACAAGTAGTGTCTGCATGATGGTGATGATGTTGATGAGGATGACGAGGATGGCGCCAACCCTAACAAGGTGGAAGGAAACCCAGAGAGCCCAAGGAAGGAGTGAGAGACACAGAGAATTAGAGACTCCACAATATCTGAACCTAGACAGTACAGATGGCCAGGTAGTGTGGCCCACAGTCACCTCTCTGTGACTGACCCATCTGCACCCCTGGCAGAGCCAGGAGGTGTCTCCAACTCTGGGCCAGATAACCCCCTGGTTCAGTCAGAGGCCAATGGAATCAGCTTTGTCAACTGGCAAGAAGACAAGGAAAAACCATGTGGCCCTTCCATTCCAAAGGGGAACAGTGACCTCACCAACTGTGAGCTGCCAGAAAGGCAATTTTCTCAAATCAGTCAGCAAAGCCAAAACTTCACAGCTAGGTCCCTTCACATAAAGGCAAAAATTCCTCTGGATACAAAAGAGACAGGCATCTTAGAGCTAATGAGCCAGATGGGGAGTTGTAACAGAATGTCCCTGATTTTTCCCATCTGCAAGCACTGGCTGATCCCACAAGAGGAGAGAAAACGTGAAGGAACCCAAAGCTAGGACAAATTATTTATATTTATATAGTCAGACAAGTTACATTTTGAAAAATAAGTATATAAATAGTCTAAAACAAACCAAAAATTAATTATGTATCAAATTTATAGTATTAAACATACAGTTTTCGGGGGGGGTTTCAACCACTGAAGATTAGACTCAGGGTCTTCATATTTAGCTACTTCCCCAGTCCTTTTCCTTCTTTTTATTTTAAGAGAGGGTCTCACTAAGTCACCTAGACTGGGCTTGAACTTGTGATTCTCTTCCTTCAGTTCATAGGTGAATGCACCATGCACGGTTCTCTGGAATCATTTAATAAAAGTATACCATCCTCTTCTTACTTTAAAACCATACACAACAAACACTAATGCTTGAAGCTACCGCCAGCAGTTATCAAACAAATAAATACAACAGCTTCAAGGGAGGGGAAACACAGGATTCTTAGATTTGCTAGGAGTTTGTATCTGTCTTGACACACTCACAGAGAAAAACCACTCAGGAAAGTGGTGGGGAAAGTCTGCGGTGATTAAATGACCCATTTCAGTCACCCCCAAACAAACTGAACGCCACCATCCTGTGCTCCTGACACTCAAGTCTTGCTGTACACAAGACTCAGCTGGCCACGCCTCCACACTCTCCAGCCCCTCTGTGCAGAGAACTCTCCTCCCCATCTTCACTTGGATGGCTCCTCCCACTTCTGCGCTCAACACAGACACCTTTCCTGAGCTGGGTCCTAGATAGGTTTCTTCCTCTGTGGTCCAGGGCACCTCTGCTTAACTCTGTCTTAGCACTCACACTTTGCACCCCAACCTGGCTTGAGTGCTTACCACTCCCATCTACAATGGCTGCTCTCCAATATGGGGATCCCCGCCTCCTTATCTCTGCAGCCCAAGAACTTTGTCAGGTGCCTGGCACACCAGAGATGTACAATAAAAGTATGCTCACCAGTGAATCAAAGCTTCACTTTGATGACCTTCTACCACATTTTTAACTGAGACTCATGTCACTGCTACTACTGCCATTATTATTATTAGTAGTAGTAGTATTAATAGTAATCATCCCTCAGCATCCACAGGGGATTGTTTCAGGACTCCCACACTCCTAGATACCAAATTATACAGATGCTTAAGTCTTTATTACAAAATAGCACAATATTTTCACCTACCTACAAATATCCTCCTATATACTTTTTTTTTTTTTTTTTTTTTTTTTTTTTTTTTTTTTTTTTTTTTGCTTTTTGAGACAGGGTCTCACTTTGTAGTTCAGGCTGGCCCTGAGCTCACTATGGTGCCCAGGTAAGCTGCCGCGAACTCAGCAATCCTCCTGTCTCTGCCTCCCGAGTGCTGGGATTACAGGCGTGAGCCACCAAGTCCGGCATTGTGGTATGTGGCGTTGATTGTTGGTGGGCTTGTCTCCACGCCCAGCATTATATGTGGTCACCGGGGATCGAACTCAGGACCTTGCGCTTGCAAGGCAGGCGCCGGAACCACTGAGTTAACCCTCTGGCCCCCTCCTATATACTTTTAAATCACTTGTAGATTATTTTTGACACCTATTATAACATCGATGCTGTGTAAATTGCTGTCAGGAGGGAATAATGACAAGAAAAAAGTCAATAGAGACAACTCAATACAAATACTCAGTACAAATATATTTGTCCAGTACAGACAAACAGTTCGTTCAAATAATTTTAATCTGTTAGCTGAAATTCTTGATGCAGAACTTATGGATACAGAGGGCCAATTATAATAATAATAATAATAATAGCAGCTAATATGGATTGAACGTTTCCCATGTACTAAGCACTGTGATAAGCACTTTGTCTAATTGTCGTGACAGCTCCCTAGCAGAGAGGAAAAGGAAAAGCAGGTTCTGGGGGTAAGGTAGAGGCCTCAAGGTCACAGAGCTGGTAAGAGGCACAGCTAGTTGACTAGTTGTTCTAGACCTAACCCAAACTCTTAAAAGTTACTGTGCCAGACCTGTATACACATCAGTCACTCGTGGACCACTTTCCAAGTTTTCTGTCATATCCTAAGGCATCCAAGCTAATATTTTTTCTTTAAATTAAACACACCCTTTCTTTTTTGTCTTGTTTTGCAATACTGAGCACTGAACCTAGAGTTCACACTGAACAATATTCCCAGCCCTTTTTTAACATTTTGAACGGGGTCTCAAAGTTGTTAAATTGCCCATTCTGGATTCAAACGTGCAAGCCTCAAGCCTGGTTTCAATACTGGAATGATTTTAAAAACCAGACCTATAGGCTTATAAAAAAAAATGTTTAGCTGAGTAAGCATTCAGAAACTAAAAGATCCATTATTTTGCTTACACACATCATTCCTCTTTACTTAAGCATAAGTGAGATGACATGGGACAAAAAATGACAAGTGAATTATTGTTTCCATGCCACTAAGCCTCTGAACAACTTGACAAGCTGTGTAGGCAGCACTTACTAACTACAAAGCACACTGCAATAAGGACAGAGGTGTTTGCAGGTGGGGTGCCACTCAGGCTGCTCCACGCCTCAGGATGCTGTCTAGAGAAAGGATGTTTACAAGCCAGGCACACATCTGTGTCAACATTCAGGAAAACCGAGGCAGGAAGACCACAAGTTTGAGCCTAAGCCTGGGAAATTTAGCAACTTAGTGAGATATTGTCTCAAAATAAAAAATAAAAATTTTGCAAGGCATAGTGGCTCACACCTGTAATCCCAACATTCAGGAGGCAGAGGAAGGACTGTTGAGAATTCAAGGCTATCCTGGGCTACAGAGTGAGCTCAGAGCCAGTCTGAACTACAAAGCAAGACCCAGTCTCAAAAAAAAAAATTTAAGGGCCAAGGATGTACCTCAGTGGCACTGTGAATGCCTGGCAAGCACACGGTTCTGTGTATGATCTCTAGTACTGGTATGAATGAATGAATAATCAAAGACTGTGGATACAGCTCAGTGTGAGGGTCTTGGTTTTAGTCCTCAATACTGTGAGACTGAAAATGTTTAAAAGGGAGACTCAAAGCAAAAACACAGCCCTACTGAATACTCACTCCTGCAGAAAAGCTTCTATTTTCCACTTGCTGAGAGGTTAATGTGTCTCTAAAAGTTCTACTATGTGTTCCTGATCTGTTCCTCAAAAGGCTGAACATGACACCCTTGATTCATTCATATGATAGCAATGCAAACTCAAGAACAACCATGGGAAAAGTGAGTCAAAAAAGCATGAACAAACGTACTTGGTATAAAATAAGACAGTCCTATGATTAAAAACAAGCCAAATGCTTAGACTGCTTGTACAGCTTTCGAATGCCAGCCTACTTCAAAGTGAGAAGTTAAAAAATATATATCAACCAAAAAAGAACACTTTTGTAAACAGTACTAAATCATCTCAAAGTTGTAACAGTGGGCCGGAAGGAAAAATGTTCTGGCTAAACTTCCAAAAGCCTCAAAACCCACACAATCAAGGATTCCAAAGTACATCTCATAGATCTCTATTAAGTAACAATTTCCTACTCCAGGGGCTTTCTGACATTGCTCTGAGTACTATCCTCTTAACCACAAACTTTCCGGACTCCTGAAAGTGTCAGCAACATAATGTCATCCCTTGTTCCCCTCACACAACCTCCTCTAGCCACACTCAACCTCCTTACATCCGCACATTCATCCCCACACCAAGGCCTTTCCTGACCCCCTTCTTCTCCCTAGAACAGCTTCCCTCAGATCCTGGGAGGGACAGCTCTTCCCATCCCTTCCAATCTCAGCTCCTTCGTGCTCCACCACCAGAAGGCCTCCCCGAAGCTAGACCGCAGCCTTCCTATCAGCTGCAGCCCCCTACAGCTCTCTATCAGCTGCACATCTTCTTTTAGTAGTTTCTCAGTACTTACACAGTACCTGAGGCCTTACTTTTCCATTATTCATGGTGTCTCCTCTCTAGGCCTGACCTCACTAGAATGCTTAAGCCTGGACACAGCCTTTCTTCACCCACACCTGCTCCTCTTCTGCACCAGGTAAAAGTACTGTCACCCCCCTCAAGCCAGAAGCAAAATGTGCATCAGCTTACTGCTCATTCTGTCCAAAGGAAGTTCCAAGGTGAGGAAGAGTCCCTTTCTTTCCTAAATGTAAGACTGAGCTCTAACAAATATATCCTCCCAATGTCCTGCCCCAGACCAATACTCACTCTGGAGCAAGCGGTCCTCCACAGCCACCCACTACTACCCACTCCCTCTAGCCCATCTCCCTCACTACTCAATGAAAATGCTTCTCTAACCCCAAGAACTTGTCCATCTTCTAATACCCAAACTGTAAGGCCTGGGGTGTAGGACTTTGCAATGTGGCCTGCGCCCCAGTCACACTCACACCCATTGCCCTCACAAAGCTAGGCTGCAGCCTATCTAGTACCCCTGACTACCCTGCCCTTCCAGGCATCTAGAAAAGCTTCCTCCCTGACATTTCACCTCAACCACAGGCCAAACACTTAATCACCTTTTAAAATGCAGCTCAAGGGCTTCTGACTTTGAATCGGTATGAGCCATTTCATGCTGGGAGTGCCAGTCTATCATCAGAACCAAGAAAAGTACAATGAACACCTGCTCGTCTTCTCTCCATGGCCCCAGAGGTTACAGGTTGTCATATTTCACAAATGCTGCCACTGTCCACCACAGTAACCCATGCAGAGCAGGCATTCACAAGTGTTTGTATCCAGAGAACACTTACTATGTGCTTCCTATGTGCCTGGTAGCTTTGAACCACTGGGCCTACCATAGTATGCTCTTGGATTTGCACAGGGGTAATGAACTATAGTGCATAGACCCAAACCAGCCTGCCGTGGTTTTTTGGTTTTTAATAACTTTATGAGATATAATTTACTTACCACAAATTTCTGCTTGGTTTTGTCACTCAAGTTTTACCAGAACATTGATGAGCCCATTTATTTACATATGGTCTGTAGCTGCTTCCTTCATACAAGAGCAGACTTCAGCAGTTGCATCAGGGACCATATGGCCTACAAAGTCACATATATTTGCTCTGACTCTTACAAGAAAATGTTTGACAATCTCTGGTTGGCTCAGAAGGATAGGGATGTCTGACCAACTCCACCAGCCAAGTAATAACCATTCCAGAGGGCCATGGTGCTATAAAGAAAATAAGGGGCGGTGCCAGGGTAAAATGGAGAGCAAACTGACAGGTTCTTTTGAGGCAGTGACACCCGTGCTGAGCCCAGGACACTTGAGACAGAGCCTAGTGTGTCCAGATCTGGGAAGAGAGTGTTCAGGAGGGGAACAGTCAAGTGCAAAGCCATGAAGATGGGGCTATGCTAGGAGTCCAATTCCCAGCTCAGCAGAAAACAGATGGCAATAGCATAGTGAATGGTGGCCATTTTCCTGTTCACAGGGAGGCAGAGTGAAGAGAAGGATATGGATGATTGGAGAGGGGAAAGCCCTTGCTCCCGTCTCTGCCAACCATACAGGGGTAAGGGAGGCAGTAGCTATTGGGCCCAGTATGACAGGCAATAATGCAGGAGCTACTGCATTTAGTACAGGAACACAGCCACTGCCAAATGGAAGCCTGGCCAGGAGGAAGCTGGAAGAATAGATACCCCATCTTAGACCTCTTTCTGCCAGGGCCTCCTGATAACCAAACCAGGGTCTAGAGGCTGGAGTCCAGCAAAGTATACTCTGGGTACAGAGCTAAGCAGAAAGAAATTGTACAGAGACAACCTTAAGGGAAAGGACAGTCTGTACAGCATCTCTTACATCCCTGAAAGTCAACAAGAGGTTGATGTGGTTTCGAGGCCATCAAGAGGGTTAATAATATTGGGCTGGAGTATAACTCGGGGGTAGAGTGCGGGCCTAACATGTATGAGGCCTGGGTCTGATCGCCTGCCCGGGGAGGAGGATCTGTCATATGGAACGTGGAGGTGCCAGATACTGAGGCCCTGATGAGAGTCATACTGTACAAATGAAAGACAAAAAGACTGTCACTGTGTGTCTGTTGTAGGTATTTGTTTGTATTTTATTTAAATAAGTTCTTAAATCACAGTTAATCTAAATGAATATAATGCAACATTGATCTTAATGTTGTGAGGTTTTTTTATAAAACAGAGTATTACTCTGCCATAAAGAATGTTAAATTTGAGTCATTTAAACTCCAATAGATGTACCTTCAGGACATACTCATAAAATGAAAAAAATAGGACACAGATGTGTAAGTACGGTTATCTTTTCTTTAAGAAACTGAAGGTGGAGGCCGGAGGGTATAGACTACTCTTGCTGGAGGGGAATGTTCCGAAGGTTCATAGAGATAAAAAAGGTAAAGATAAGACTTTCTCTGGAGAGCTAACTCTCACTGAAATGGCTGCCTACACAGTGAACTAAGACTCTAGACCTATCTGAAAGAATACAGCAATTGATTAAAAATGTCTCTCAGAACAAAGGATGGACACTTAACAACAAAAGACCTTGAACTTTCCATCCTTCCCTTAGAAGAGGTATCAGAGGTACAAGATTAAGTCACAGCAGATGGGGCTCATGGAACTCACAGTCTCACTAATTCTTTGGTGAAACTCTGGCACCATCTTTTAAAGGGAAAAGTTTAATTCAAGACATCTGATGTGAAAGCCTAGCAAACGAAATAGCATAGAGTCCTCCAAATCCACCGTATTTGCTCAGCACTGAGATCTCTGACAACTGGGAATTAGTCCTTGCCTCTGCAGAGAAGAAGCCAAACACACAAGGCTCTGAGCCGTCACCTCTGAAAGAACAGTCAGCAGGGAAATCAGCCAGCTCCCTGCAGTACTCACAGGCTACCGGGGATTAGGCAGGGGGATTAGCTTGGCTGGGCATCGGCGCACACCTAGAGAGGTGCCAGCCATCGCTGGGAGCCAAAGAAGCCCTTTGTTGGACTAGTGTCTCCAGCAGGAGTCACCTGGAACCTTCTTTTGGGCTAATTGCTAAGATAATCAACA
>PVIC010012017.1:0-30546 GCA_004025085.1 Thryonomys swinderianus
TCTGCCTCCCGAGTGCTGGGATTACAGGCGTGAGCCACCACGCCCAGCATTGTATGTGGTAACCGGGGATCGAACTCAGGTCCTTACGCTTGCGAGGCAGGCACCGGAACCACTGAGCTAACCCTCCGGCCCTCTTTGAGATTTTTGTATGTTTTACTCCAGAGTATCTTTCCACGTCTGAACTGTGACACATACCGATCCTTAAGAAATCCTCTCCTATCCCTTAGTTTATGATAAAGATTCACAGTTACCTCTAATTTTTTTTGAGACAGGGTCTTGCTTTGTAGTTCAGGCTGGCCCTGAGCTCACCATGTAGCCCAGGCAAGCCTTGAACTCAGCAATCCTCCTGCTTCTGCCTCCCAAGTGCTGGGATTACAGGTGTGAGCCACCATGCCCAGCACTGTATGTGGTTACTGAGAACGAATTCAGGGCCTTGCATTTGCGAGGCAGGCACTGGAACCACTGAGCTAAATCTCTGGCACTTACCTCTAATTTTTAATCCAGGTAGCTTTGAATATAGAAAATATTACACCAGAAGCATTCTAATTCTTAAAAATGTGCCATCCACTGCAAATATTTTAAAAACAAATACCAAAATTTGCAAATAGAAATGTTTACAAGCCCACATATCAAATTAAGATCAATGATAAAATGTTTCCAAAGTAGCCATCATGCAAAAGATAAAGGAAGTAAAGTAGGAAAACACAAAAACAGACATTTAAAAATTATTGCTCTCTATCATTTTAAGTGTTTGCTATGTTGTTGATATTGTACTAAGCAATTTATAAGTGCAGTAAAATAGGAACAATTATTATCCCTATTTTATAGATATGAAAATTAAGAATTAGAGCAAACAATCAAAGCCAGGAGCCAAATCCAACCTCCGTAGGCTTTCAGAGGCACTTAACATTAAATTGCTTTCAAATAAGTAGTTAAGCCTCTCATTTTAAGCAATTACTTAGTGAAAATGGACTAAAACAATTTTTTTTACTACTAATAGCATTGATCGTGAGACATTTCAATTATAATCAGATGGGAACAAAGAACAATATGTACATTATACAATTTAGCTTTTGCAGCATGGTTAAAAGAGCAAGTTATTTGGTCTTACCCATGAATTCAATCCCCAAATGGTCTGCTACATCGAAGTCAGCAAGCAAGGAGGGAAACACAGAGAGAGAAAAGTGTTAGAAAATAATCTACACTAGGAAATCAATGCCTATAAGACTGACCTCCCAAGACAAGGAAGGCTTCTCAGTTTTATCCATGTTGCTTGAGAAATATAACTTACAGATTGCAAACAGTAACAGTATTTTCAGAATAGATTAGTATTTTCCCAAAACTTCTGAACTATAGCTTGGAAGGTTGGATGGAATAATAAAGCATATACTATGAAGGATGCTAAAACTTAAACCAAAAAATAAAAATAGAGAGGGAGAGAGGCAGAAACTGTGGCTACAAAATTATTTCAGAATCTGTCACATTTTGTGTAAATAATCTATTCAAAATAAACTTATTCTCTGTTAGCAAGGATGACTTAGATCTAATGAGATTATGACAGGCCCTAACTAGTTGATCTCCGTGTTCACAAAGAAGCAATAATGTTAGACGTTTTCTTTTGTTTTCATTCGTTACATGAGAAAGGTATGCCTTGGCAAAACTAAAAACCTTATATCAGTCAAAGAACATCAGTTAGACCTAGGCCCCACGACTTTCTGACTTGATGGTCCATTCTACCAAAAACATATGTGGCTGTGGGTCAGTCTGTTCCAAGTACATGGCTGGGGTGGGGCTGTAATGATGAATTAATGCTGCATGGAGGGCAGAGCAGTGATTTTTCCTGGGTTATCTCCCAGGTATCAACCTTATGGTTATTTAAATGCTTTCTTGCTTTTAATCCTTCAGTTATGTAGTATCATTTTAAAAAAATGTATCACATTATTCAGTGGTGCGTTCTATTGCAATAACATTTGTCTGAAATGAAAATAAATGGCGGATAACACTCTACTGTAACCATATTTGTTTCTCAAACTAATTACTGAGGTTCCTTTTAATTGTTTATTTAGCAATTTCCTTTTATATAACATACACTTACTTACCTTGAACACAGTAATACTTATTTTTTGTAAGCATATATATATGCATATTGTATATATACATAAAATGATATATAACATTCTAATCATTTTAAGTATAATTCATTTACAAGGTCATACTATCACTATTGTATCTTTTCCTTCATCTCATCAATAACTTTGCATTTTTATATCTTCATGTTTCCTCTCCATGGTCCTTGGTATTTTCTGTCCATATCAGATCCATTTACCTACAGGTGGTTTATTTTTCATTGATTAGAATCCTTTAATTGATGGCTGTATGCTTTTATAAACAAAGATAGTTACAGTGTTTCTAAGTAGATGCATTCATTTCTCATATGGCAGTTTTGACTATTTACTGGGTACTCTTGGGTACTATGATAGATATCTGGAGCATTTTAAGAAAAAAGATGGGTTGCTTATTCTCAATGAGTCCAGAAATCAGTGGGAAACTGCAGAGAAAAGGCCTGGTCATTCTTTATAGTAAGTGCTACAACAGAGAGCCAGAAAACATTCTTTGGCTAGAGAAGCCGGGGCAGACTGTGCCATATAAAAGACTGGGACTTCTGAAAAAGTAGACAAGGCCATCTTTGTGTTCTTTTGCACACTGGAAGCTTTATGACAGTGGACTCCTAAAACACTGATGGATACTAGACTTGTGGTATTCCATGTAAGGATTTGAGTGTGTTTAATTTTCATAAGACTAAAATAAATGAAAAATATAAGACTGTGAATAACTTTTTAAAGCACAAAGCTAGAAGTAAACAGGAATGAAGACAAGAAAGAGCAAGGGATAGAAACTGTGAGTGAAGGACCTCAAATAGAGAATATGGATAATTAGTGATGGGCCAGGGAGTCTGAAAGACCCAGCCCCAGCTTGGATGAATAACTTTCTGGCTCAGAACTGCCTGCCCATGGCCTCTTTTGCTGGCAGATTTAAATAATGGCCACTTTTCATGCATCCATGACATTGCTCTCCCATTTCCACACAGGACAATATTATAGGTTACTGAACACTTCCTCTCTATTTACATGAACATAAGCAATGCCCCAGGGCAAGCTTAATGCTCTTTGTCCTAACATTATAGGGAGCTAAAACAGAAATTAATATACAGGAGGCTGGAGATTTAGTTTAGTGGTTCTGGCACCTGCCTTACAAGCGCAAGGTCCTGAGTTCTATCCCACTAACCACAAACAACAGTTCTGGGCATGGTGACTCACGCCCATCAGCAGTCAGTACCACATACCATAATGCTGGGTGTGTTGGCACAGGCCAGTAATCCCAGCATTCCAGAGGAGGCAGAGGCAGGAGAATTGCTGAGTTTGAGGTTTGCCTGGGCTACATAGTAAGCCTAGGGCCAGCCTGAACTACAAGGCAAGACCCTGTCTCAAGAAAAAAAAAATTAATATAGTCAGAGAAGGACTGACACATTCTCAAGGAAGTCAGCATGATAATAAAGACATCAGAATTGTGGCTGGAGAGGCAGCTGAAGAAGGTCAGGCCTCAAGACAGAGATGGAATGGCCAGGCCTGCAGCTTCCCTAAGGGATAAGCAGTAGCTGGGGATTATACTGCAATTAGCATCACTTGGTCCAGTGAGTCCAGATGCACCAGTCACCCAGGTGAGTGACCAGTGATCCGGACCCTTCTCTTCCTGAGAATGTCTTTGTTCTCTCGATGTTCCTGTGTTATGTGACTCATTTCCCTATTGGATCCATACCTGCTAAATGACTATGCTCAGTATTCTATAGGTGGATGGTAATTTGTCCCAAGTTAACAGCCACATTGTGACAAAAAGCCTCATTAGTCATTCTATTCAGGACCCTTCCTGACTCTCAGGAGCTATCTCCTCATAAACTTTTCCTCTCTTAACCTTCGTTATCCCTTGGAATTCATTTTTCAATATTTGGAGGACATGAACTTAACACATTTGACACCTAGCAGGTTGGGAGTTATATTTTTCCTCTGTCATTCAACCCATTATGTGAGGTTGAAATAAGATGCCACCTGCATGACCTATAGTAACCTTTTCCACTTGGAGCTCATTAAAGATTTGTGCACATGGATTACATCTCTTATGTCTATATGCAAATTATGGTGAAGGACATGCATAGTAGATACAGCTGTCAGTCACTCTGATAGTCACTCTCCCTAGACTGTGCACAATATATATATATATATATATATATATATATATATATTTCTTTTTGAGACAGGGTCTCACTTTGTAGTTCAGGCTGGCTCTGAGCTCACTATGTAGTCCAGGCAAGCCTCGAACTCAGCAATCCGCCTGTCTCTGCCTCCTGAGTGCTAGGATTACAGGCATGAGCCACCACGCCTGGCCCTGTGGTATGTGGTATTGATTGTTGGTGGGTGTGAGTCTCCACGCCCAGCATTGTATGTGGTTACTGGGGATTGAACTCAGGACCTTGCGCTTGCAAGGCAGGTGCCAGAACAACTGAGCTAACCCTCTGGCCCTGTGCACAATATTTTAAATTCTTAAACCCATCCCATTTATATCTCCTGCCATTTTTCTTTCTACCAGCCCAAGCCACTCAATCTGAGCATCCACCACCTAATTAGACTCTTTAAACTTTACTGCTTTTTTCCCCTTCCCATCACTTCTCATGCCAATTTCTTTGTCACACACAAGAACCTAGAAGTCCATCTTGAATCCATTTATCCATGACAATGAATCTGGAGATGGTGGTAAGAAGTGAATTACATACATTAAAAATGAGAGGTCACCCTGCGTACAACTAAGCAAGGACAAAAACAATAAAGAAAAGGAAAATGGGGACAGGGAAAATTATAATGTTTAAATTTAAAAAGAATGCCTGACCAATATCAGAGACAGTAACCAGAATCAACAATTACTCAAACAATGAAGGTAAAAATAGGAATCTTGAGGAAAAAAGAAATCTATTTTTTCTTAACAGAACTGTGATCTTCACACTCTCCAATAAAGTGACATTTGGAGTGCTGGATATGAATGAATAGGACATTTTTCACTAATTTTTATAATAGTTTTCTTCATGGAAGTTGAAAGTACAAATAAAAGCTCTTATTTAAAACATTTCTCTCTTGTTCTTTCATACACCTCCAGGTACACACAACACACTGTTTATATTGTTTCATCAAACTGCTAAACACTGCAATCACTATTTCAGATCTGAAGATGCCGAGAGGGTTTAGTTTGTACAGAAAGATCAATGAAAAATCTGTGAAGAGAAGATGACAGAGAAGATATTAATTTTGTTATGGGAGTCAGACAAAGGACATAAAGTGTACTATTTCTCATAATCCTTTACTGGCTGTTTCTCAAAGCAAATATCCTACTTCAGGTTCTTCAGGTTTGCAGAAAAACATCAATAGAAGTGAAATAAAATTAACCAATTAATAGCTCTATTATTCCTTTCCTTAAAATCTGCATGCCAAAAACTGCAGATACCAAGGTGGAAGAGGAAGAGGAAGCACAAGGAATAAACAAAGAGCACTTGATTTCTCTCTCTATAGCATGTATAAGAATGTATGACTCCTGCCTAACACTTCCATTAAATTTACCTCTGGACACTTGCACCCTTAGGTTATGTACCAGTGATTATTTACCTGACACTTATTATGTACCAGGGAAGGCTCTAACCATTCTCTCATGGCAACTTACAAGATTGTTACTACTTGTAAGAGAAGCAAACTAACTTTCCCTACACCACAGACCTGTAAGTGGTAGAAGATGATTGACTCGTAGCACTATTACCCTCAGAGTTTACATGTGACCTTTTTAGGAAGAAACAGCTAATTTTTACAAAGTCATCAGGTAATGAGCTCTGTGGGGAGGAGTTATTTAATGCATTTAAGCAAAGAAGTTGTTTCAAGAATTCTCAGGCCCTGCTGAAAGACCCCTAGTTTGCTGATTGGAGGGAGGGAGGATGGAATGAAGACAACTGTCTCCTGCTCAAGAAGCAAGTCAGGAAGTTGTTTTATTTCTTCATTGGTTTCCAGGGAAATTTCTTTATAACATGGCTGACCTAGATTTATATACATATAGCAACGGATGAAAAGCTGTGTCTGAAAATATGCCAAACATGAAAGCCAGTGATCTTAAACTTGGCACCATACTTGACAAATACCAGCAGTTCTGCAGAACTGAAAACTCTTAAGGTTTAGGAGTAAAAAAGTCTCTATGGAGATAAAGTGAACACTTCCTGAGGTCAAAGTTCCTGAAAAACTCTTAAAAGTTTTAGGCCCACATTTTTCACTTTTGGGGGCCAAAACTGTATAGATCAATGGTGTCTCATATGGTGTCTTGCCACATGCAGACATTGTAGAATGACTGACTCAGGATATATACATTCCTTCATATCCTCCCACTTTTAGTGTGATGAGAACACATAAAATTTGCATTGGGAACAGTCAAGTGAAGTAAACTATTAACTACAGTCACCATGCTGTCCTGACACACAAGCTTTGAACTTATTCCTTACTGAACAGAAGTTTAAGGTCTACACAGAGTCCATGTAACACCAAACTTCTTAAGCATGTCCAAACTTCTTGTTTGGGGGGTATTACCTCACATACTCCACTCCGGGCAGGCTGAGAAAGAGCAAACAAGAATAGTCCTTGACTTATTCCAACCTCAGGCCTTAGTGGGACGAGCTGTTACCTTCCCATGATGAGGAGCTCAGTGCAGTGTGACCTTGGATGTGTTCAGCCTCCACCCTATGTTCAAAGTAAATTAGTGAGGTGATCCTATTACAGAATAGTCATCTGTGTGGTCATTGAATGAAATCTACCAGGGATCATGATAAAAGTACTAGTGAAAATACTGATGTGTATTTTTGAAAGTTAAAATCCTGGCTTCATGGTCAGTGGGCTTCTCCACTGCACAGATACCCCAGGTCACCCAAAGTATGTGGTGAAGACCTCGTAAGAGCTCAGAAGGCAGCCTGTCCTAGCTTTGTGGCTACAGCTGTGTGTTGAGTGTCCTATGAAACTACTCTTGGATGGAATTTGCTCTGGGAAATATACACTACAGAAGGGTGGAAGGAAACCACCCACTCAATTATAAAACATGTGAGTTATAAAAGGTTTGTATGAATAGCAGAACTGAAATCTGTCACTCTGAGGGTTCCACCCAGAGTTCCCTATCAAGCAATGTTTTCCTGGTAACACTCCAGGAGAAGGAGGTAGGCCATCAGAAAGAACTGGATTTGTGAGGATGGTACGTAGGGTTTTGAATAGATCCTGACCTCTAACAATGGCAGTCATAATTTCTTAGCACTTTTCAGAATTACTGTAGGGACAGGTGATTGCTTCAAGTTGCAACTGTGGGCCTATCTGTTGGCTCCCAGAGAAGGTCAGGGACAAGGACAAAATGTCATATGTTAAGAGTACTGTCATGTGTGCCTCCATTTATCACAGCAAGACAGAGAGATGAAGAGTGACACAGAAGCTAGTTTCTGATGAGTAGGAAAGCAAGGGCCAATGTGGCCTTAGCCATTCTCACCTCCTGTAACCACAATATTTGGGATCCATGGAACAGACAGCTTTTAAAGCTCAGGTTTAATAGAGTGTATGTCTTGTCATTATAGGAAAGAGATACTAGGTTGTCACCATAAGGACATGGTGGAAGAACACAGAGTAGCCACCAGACCTGAGTCTCCAGTTCTCTGACCTCAGAGAGGAAGGTGGAGTACTGGGAATTCTGAAGGGTGCCAATACCCTGGGGATGAAGTAAAAATCCTCCTCCTCCTCCTGCCCAGTTCACATCAGGAGCATCTGTCCTGAAATGTCTTCTGTGCTGATTTATCCTTTCTTGAGTTAAAGTATGAATATAGGTCTGGCTTGAAATTCCATGCTTTCTTCACTAAATTATGAACCATCTTCCAATATTTAATTTTATTTTACCCTACCACATACATTCATAAGAATTTATACATTCTTGAGTAAAAATGGAAAGTAGAAATCATACTAATAAAAAGAAACTAATACCTTTCCTGCTACTTCCCAAAGGCATTTCTGCTAAGTTTTTATTTTCTTTCTCATCTCACCCTATACTTGTAAAACAAGCTGAACATTCATTTTACACACAGTCACCCTGGACCATGTGCCACAGTCTGACAACTCTCTGCGGCCATTTCAGCTCTGCAGTCCCAGGCGCCCCTGCCCTCCCTCACTGGGGGCCAGCGGCAGCTTTGTCTGATGTTGAGAGGAGGCCGTGACACAATTATCATGGCTGGGGCTTCACCAGACAGGCCATCAATCACAGAGAAGGCAGAACCACTTTCCCAGAAAAGCACAGAGCCCCAGGCTCCTTTCTGTGGCCTCTGTTACGGAACATGACCTCTTTCTTTTTCTCTCCAAAAGCCGTATTGCTGATTCTTGTTGAGCACAGATAGCTCTATTTCATACACTTTTCTTCTAAATAAGAATGTTCATTTGTGTTGAAGGAGGAGAAATAGGTTTCCTTGGACCCCCAGCCATGCGGTGATGTAGTACAAAGTCAAGATGGGCATTTTGCTACCAAAAAATTAAATATAAAGACAGAATTTCATGCAAGGATCATGTGAGACCCATGGATAGCAGCAGGCTTACCCAAAAACATGAATCTCCTAAATAGCATGTGAAATCTTCAAGGAAAAATAATCTTCAAGCAATTTACACAAACTCTGGTTGCATTTTCTTTTTGACTAAAGAATTTAATGAGAACCACCACGTTATAGGAAAACACTTCGTCCATAATAAACACTGCTTATTTTGCTTCGTGATTAAAGACAGTAGACATATATAGGTAATTACACTAGGATTTCCTGCCTTTAAGACTCACAATGAATCACCCAGATTCTTCTGTTTTATCAACTTTCCTACTTTCCTGTATCATCTCCCTGGCTGGGAACATCTATACACATTTTATCTAATTTTTAAAATTAGCTAGTAAACTAGGGCTTCTGTTTCCAGTTAACAATTGGACAAAATAAGATTCTATGAACCACTGAAGGTCACATAGGTAGATTCCTAAACTCAGGGTAGAAAAGCATAAACCCTAGGGCTTATGGGTATTTATATCTTGGGTTTATTCTTTGACCACCCCAAGATGTCACACAGTGCAGTTGTTCAGTTCATACTTCCGGAATGAACAAAATCCTCCTGGCAAAATTCCCTTGCCCAGGGTGACTCTGTCTTTTTCTGTCTTGGAAAAACTCCAGATTTCACTATCACCACCAAATTATGGGATTCTGAGAAATGTGATACCCCTGGTGGAAACTCATTCTACATTAAACAATATCCAGGAGTTTTCCCAGAAAATATCTTTAAGTTAAAGTCCACTCAATTATCATTTTCTTGTCTTTATTATAGAGCCCCCGAACTACAGACTTACTATTTTAAAAGTTCCAATACATATATATCTTTGTTACATGAGTTGTTGCATACTTTAGTATGCAGTGGAATAGAAAAAAACATTAAATATACATAACTAAAATATTCTGTATGTACTATTAAAGGATATGTTCCTCAATAACATCTAATGATTTTAAAATTGTGATAATTGTCTACATTCTTTAATTCTAACTTTTAAAATACAACTGTTCTTCATATTGAAGACATGTAGAAAATATTATGGTTAGCAGTTATATGTTAAATATCATAACAAAAGGAGAGGCAGTCTGCTAAAAATGAAAGAAGGAATTATGTGGTAAATAGGTTGTTGCTTATTAATTGATTATAATTTGTTACCAAACTTTGTTATTACCCTACTGCTTAATTACATTCACAAGTTCAAAACTGGAATACCCTAATGATGAATATTAACTTGAAGAGTGATAGATATATTTTAAAAAATATTGTGCTGAAGTGAACCAAGAGCACATCCTTGGGAAATGTAGCATCATGCAGCCCCCAGAAAAGGGACTTCCTTCCTCATTTGCCAGACAGAATGACCAAACAGAAAAATAATCTGCGTACACATGAGAGGATTCATCCTCAATCAGCTGCTCGCAAAATACTCACCTTGAACAGCAACATCCTCTGATGGAGCAGATCTGGTAAAGAATCTCAACATTGATGGAATAAGAATAGAGAAAGTCCAAGGAAAGAGAGTAGTGAGGAGAATTCATCAAATAGGAAGACTCCAGGCTATAAATAGGTTGAAGTACTCTTTGGTTGGGACAAAGGAAATAGGGAAGAACCGAGAAAGCCTGGCTTACTATGACCAACTGTGGCGGTTTTGGGACCCAGGCCAGGAGCAGGTGCACACACTGGATGCTGATACAAAAGTAGCACCTGCTGCCATCAGGAAGTGCTGTGGGGCAAGAACATCTCCCTTTTTTGTTTGTTTGTTTTTTGTTTTCTTTTGGGAACAACTCTTTAGTTTGGGCTGATATTTGGTGGCTGGATACTATAGTTTCAGATCAGGTTTGTCCATTGTTAATGCTGGTTAATATGAGAAGAAGAAAAGCATTGTATTACAAGTAGTATTTCCAGTGCAAAGAGTAGCTGGCTATTTAGTCTTCCTGTATGAAATCACTAAGAAGGTGAGAGTCACCCCTTTCTCCAGGCCCCTATGTGGTTTTGCTTGTATTTACCCAGAAAGGCCCTACACTCACATTAAGCATCGTTCTGCCAGCCTTGAATGTTTTCGCAATAGCCTCCTAAGACTTCCCCTAACAATTTCTTCCTATCTTTCCTAGTTCCCCCCCAAAACTAGCTTTAAGTTCCTGAGCCAGTATTGCCCATTCCATGTTTTCATACCAGGACTATCTATCCCACATTTGCATGGATGACAGTGCAGTCTTTATTTAACAAGGAGAATTATTCAGCTTGAATTATAACTCATAGGCATAACTCAGACACACAAGGCAAATATCATATGGTTTATTTTATATAAGAAATCTAAAACATAAATAACCAAATAACAGCTATATAACAGGAAGTCAGAGTTGCACTGATTTTGAAAAGAAGCCAAGAGATGGAGAAAAGAGGAAATGGGGAGGGAAGGATGGAGATGTACTATGTCCATGGACTAGCTCTACACGCAGAAACATTATGTATTGCAGACATGCACTAAAAAAAATAAATAAATTTTCAGCACCACAGTTACTGTACCCATAAAAGAAACAAATGAACCTCAGGGACACTGGGAAAAGAACCCTAAAACATGCCAACTGTCCAGTGAGTCACTGTCTTCTCTCCTGCCCTCCACACCTTCCCTTTCAAACAGCGAGTAGCAAACATTTATTAGATGGGTTTCACAATCCCACCTACTTCCTTTCTCATTACAGGTACACTTTCATGACCTTTTCTTCAAGCAAATCATGTTTACAAAGTATAATTGTAAGTTTTTACTAACACTTTCACGTAAGTCATATGTACTTTCCAAGTATTTCCAACAGACTTCCAATAAAACACACACACTATACCTGGGGTTATAGAATTTATTCTACTGAATTATGCATCTCTCACAGTTGTGCGTGGGAGAGACCAAGCTCTACCTTTTCAGGTTCTAGCACATCAGTCGAATCAAGCCTCCATGTGGTGACTCTTCATACAAAAGCTTTTTATTTTAGTGTCTTTTGAAAAATAAGAAGCGTGGAGCTCCACTAGGGTTGCAGAGATATAATAACTAATGTAAATATATACTAATAAAAAATAGACGAGGGCTGGAGGGTTAGCTCAGTGGTTCCGGCGCCTGCCTCGCAAGCGCAAGGTCTGAGTTCGATCCCTGGAAACCACATGCAATGCTGGGCATGGAGACTCACATCCACCAGCCATCAATACCACATACCACGGTGCCGGGCATGGTGGCTCACGCCTGTGATCCCAGCACTCGGGAGGTAGAGGCAGGAGGACTGCTGAGTTCGAGGCTTGCCTGGGCTACACAGTGAGCTCAGAGCTAGCCTGAACTATAAAGTGAGGCCCTGCCTCAAAAAAAAAAAAAAATAGACAAAAGAAATCAGCTTTTTAAGGGCTCTGGATCTTCCCACTAGCTGTCACCTGTTCTCAACTCTCCAGATTCAGCTTGCTGTCCCAAGCACCGGACTCTCCACGCTGTTCTCCACAGTGTCCTCTCACGTGGCCCTTTGTCTCGTGTCCTCACCTCCCTCTGGACATTACCCTGCGCAGCATGTGGCAAGCTGAACATCCACGCGGAGGAGAAGAGAGGACCTGATCCAATCAACCTGTTTTTCAGATGCACATGTCATGCTGCCCACGGCCTGCACTCCCTTGTTAATGCGTTGCCTAAAATCAGGCAACGAGGAAGGAAACGTGGCATCGAGGTGGTTTTCCTTTTGTAGATTACTTTCCGTTGCTTCTTTCTGACAAGATAACACATTCCAACATTGGGGAAACACCTTAATTTGATAACTAATGTTATTACTTTTATTTTTTTAATCACTGGTATGGGTATAGTTTCTTGGTTTATGATTCTGAGGCTGCAAGTTCCTATTACCAAGTTTGAAAGTCGTATGAGTCTATACTTAGAAGCCCCTGAACAGCTGGGAAAACTTGATACTGAGCACAACAGAAGACGCACTTGGGCTCCCTAATGGATTAATTTATTCCCTCTGCAGACTGAAAATATAGCACTAGGGTAAAATTTTTTTCCCTAAATGCATAATCAGTTGAGAATGTTATTTGTCTCATTTAAATGCAAAGAACAATTCTTTTTTTGCTACCTGCTTCCTAAATCCATTAAGCAGCTAATAACATAAGGACTAATGTAAGCCTTTATTTAATAGAAATAAAGAAATGGAAATTAAACTGGCAGAGTCTTCCCCAATAATGATTTCCCCCCAAAGTAGTCGGATTATTCTCAATAGTATAGAAAAATCAAGTGAAGCCCTTTTGTTAAAATAATAGAAGAAACTATTATCTAATAATTACTTGGGAACTCAGTTGAATCCAGACATTTCAATTAGTTCTTGCCCTAATCATAATCTTGAAGGTGTCCTGTGTGGGTTTTGTACATATGTGAATGGAAACAACCATTCGCCTGGGCATCCTATTAGTATGGTAATATTTTAAAAATGGACCACAGATGTATGAATCTAAGGATGGATGGACTCAAAGATCCCAGCTCTCTGCCCCTTGGACGTCAGCAAGGCAAACCACAGAGTCTGCCCTGTTCCTCCTGGAAGGCACCATCCACCAGCAGCAGGACACTGGGAGTCCCTTTGCCATCTTCACGTATTCTCATGGGATCCTGACAAGATACGGGGTTCCGCAGGGTCTGAGCGTCCAAAAGCTGAGCTCATTTGCTCAAAAAAGGGACCATCTTCTTTGCTGGAGAAAGAGAGACAGAGAAGGGGGGAGAGAGAAAGAGAGAGAGAGAGAGAGAGAGAGAGAGGGAGAGAGAGAGATGGAGAGAGAGAGAGAATAAGGGTTTTGACTTACAAAATCTTTAGACTAGAAGATTTAATGTTATAAAGTAGTGGAAAAGACAAAGATCAAAACTCTCACTGTGGATTCATACATTAACAATTCTTTGGGTGAAGAGAAAAATGAAAGAAACCCCAAATGTCTGGGAGACCTCAGAAATAAACATGCTGCCGCCACCAGGCCGCGCACGTCTTTGCAGCCATCCAGTTTCAACTGGACGAAGAGAAGCCCGTCAGGGAACAGGGCTGCCAGTTTTCTAAACTAAGCTTTGAAAAGCCCAGGAAGACGCCAGAGGGCTCCGTAGCCACAGCCTCCTCCCCAGTTCTGCTTCATGCTGGAGGATGAACAGCCTAGATTGAGGCCCTAGCAAGTCCAGGGAAGGCCGCAGGTACATGGGGAGGGAAGCAGCTCCGTGAATTAGTTTATTCCCTGGGAACCTGTGCGGCACAGTGACGAGGCTGCCAGAATGACAGAGTAAGGGCGGAAGACTACAGGAGGCAGCGGTGACCCGTGTAGCCTGAAAACAGAATCCAGGATATTTCAACAGATGCCACGAGGACAGGCAAAGGCACAGACACACGGATGCCCAACCTCAGCCCTCCTGCACCCACACGGTGCCTGGACCGTGTCGGTGCTATGCTCTCCCCATAATTCTGATGCCAGCCCCAGGGCTCTCGGCTTGCTAGAACTGACTGCAGTTACACTTTTCTCTATATGGAAAACCGCAGCTAGGGAATTGCAGGAGTAGAAGGAAATAATATAGCTTAGCAGATGATCTACTTGTATTTCAGGCCTCAACTCAGCTGCAACCAGCAGTAACTTCGTAGTTTTTATTTCCCTTTTCAAGATGAAACTAAGGCACATACAAGCTAATAATTTCCTCAGCTCTTGATGATTTCAAAATGAAATTACTTAGCAACTTCTGGAACTCGGTGCATAAATGACTTGCTTTACACATTCACCTCATATTTTGTAGACCTGTTCATGCTACAAAATTAAGAAAATGATTTTGAAACCTATCAAGCTTTAAAGTGAGAGACAACTTCATTGAACTCATTGTTGTCATGTTATCTTTGCATTTTATTTACTGTCAACCAGAACATAAAGTATAATGTAATTTGTGTAGTAACAACACAATATTTAAATACATACAAAGAAAATGTTGAATTACTTTGTGTGGTGTTAAAATGTTAAGCACTCTATGTTGGATCCTTCTTGCAAAGAGCATTTGATAATATTGAACCAAATCCCTTTGCCTAGTCAGTAAAAAATCAGTGTGAATTTTTGCTGTAAGTAATTTTCCTCCCATTAACATTAACGGATGGTAAATCTTAGATTAAGGTCGCAAAGCCTCTGGAGATGTAAATAATAAGGCTTGTCTCCTTTTCACACTGAGCCTTCACTAGAGAAAATGAAATCCATTAGCTCATTGTGGAGACCAAAGTGCAATAGCCTCTCACTTGGGTCCGGAACTGTCTATCACAATTGCAAGTGGGAGGAGTGAGGCTCCTGGCAGCTGATAGTCTTTTGTTTCTGCATAACTGCACTGCAGCAGCTGCCCATTCTCCTCTCCACACACTTCACCACGTCCTCTGTTCCTGCCAGCACTAACACTCAGTGCTTCCTATAGAGCGACTTCTCCCTTGCAGACAGTTCTTGCTGTATTGCCCCACAGACCTGGTCTCCATTTCTCTGTCAAGGATCCCCGGCAGTCTCCAAGGCTCCGTCTAATCTTACACAGCCCTGATTCATCCTGTCTTCTTCCACCAACTGGCCAAAAGCCAATCGCATCCCTCCTCCTGAGGCTTTTATTACAGTAGCTTCCTCCCTGATTTAATGCTTCCAGCTTTGCTCCGTTATGGTTTAGATCTAAACCTGTCCCCCAGAGTCTGATGTGTTTAGATGGAGATTGGATCCTGAAGGTAGCATACTCATCATGGACTAATCAGAACTGATGTGTCACTACGAGTGTGACCAAGGAGCGTGTGTGCTCACAGCTCCAGCTCCTCCTTCTCTGCCTGCTTCCTGCTTGCGAGGGGATGAGCCACCGTCCCTTCCAGGCCCTTGCACCATGTGTTTTCTGCCTTGGAGCCAACAATGAATGAACTAAACCATGACCCAAAGTAAACCATTCTTCAATTTGTGAGTGTTGTGTATTCTGTCCCAGGGACAGGAAAATAATAAATACACTTCCTAATTAAAATTTCTGCCCAAGTAGTATTTGGAAACACCACTTTAAAACTTAGATCATATCAGTACTATTACTTGTAGCTCAGAAATCCTTTCCATGGCATCTTATTTCAGAACAGAAGTCAAAATCATTATCTAGGACTAAAATGGACCTACATAATCAATCCCTCCATTAACTCCTAGTAAACTGCTCCCCTGCTCCATTTGTACCACATGAACTTCCTGGAAGCTCTTCTTAGCAAGCATGTGTTCCTTCCTCAGCGCCAAGGGCTGAGTGCTTCCTCTGCCTGACAGGACCTTTCTACAGAGAGGGCACACCTGCATTCCTCATCACCCTGCATGAGGAATGGTACGTCATCAAAGATCATGTTATTCCAACAGTTCTGCCAATCCTTCCACCACAGTTTCCTTCATAAGATACTATATAAGCACACAGTATCCAGCCATGGTTCTTTGGTAACTCTCTACTTCCTCTCCTGCTCCAGAGCAGAAAGTAAAATTCCATGAGACAGGAGCTTCCCCTTTGTGTTAGCTTTCCGGAGCTTTCCTGAAAAGGTGACAACAGTTAGCAGAAATCACCAATGCACGGTGCTGTGGAGAAGTCTGAAATCAAAGGGTGACTGTGCTGGTTCCTCTGAAAGACACAAAGGGTTTGTCTCACATTTCTGTCCTAATTTCTGGTGGTTTTCTAGAAATTTTTGGTCTGTACCAACATCACCCTAACTTCTACCTTCATCACATGGCATTTTCTAAGAATATGTGTCTCTGTGTCTATTTTAAATTTATCAAAATTTCTCTTTTGATAAGGAGATCTAGCAGAGAAGGTTAGGAACTCTCTTAATATACTCATTTTTAAATTGATTATTTCTTCAAATTTTCTACATCCAAATGACATTACATTCACATCTATCAAGAATTAGAACTTCAACATAT
This sequence comes from Thryonomys swinderianus, assembly GCA_004025085.1. NCBI lineage: Eukaryota > Metazoa > Chordata > Mammalia > Rodentia > Thryonomyidae > Thryonomys > Thryonomys swinderianus. The sequence goes on from PVIC010012017.1 coordinate 16,596, forward strand.
TAACCTCTGGTAGACAAACATTCAGTACATAAGAATCTGTTTTACGTGTTGTATCTCCTATGACAAGAGAAATTATCTCATACCAGCTCAGTGATCAGAGAGTATTTATGAGTGGAGGAATGAAATTTGCCACAGGGAAATCTAACACAAAAGCAGTTTCTCCATTAATCTTTTTCCAGCTCCTTGTCACCTCTGTGTTAAACTCATGACTACCGGCTAATAGGCCATGACTCTAGTGGCTCCTTTTACTGCCATTTTTCTTCCTGGCATATATATTTACCATCATATAAAAATCATGTTTTAATTATTTAAATCTTCAACAAATATTTCAACAGTGCCTATTTTATAATGTGCATTGTGAAGCCTTTTGAGTCTTTCAAAATGAAGTGCTAAAACTTCCAAAAATTGAGCTCCAAATGTAATCTCTACACCCAGTTTTATCCAAAATTTCTGAATTTCTACATGTGAAGACCTCAGCTAAGTGCTAAGGTACAGGAGTGTTGAAAACTTGACCTAATACCCTAAAAATCCACAGTCTAGGATGAAGAAATGCAATCATCATCAAAGGTACCGATCACCTAATTCAAGATGCACCATTTTCTGAAACTGATTCTGTAAGGAATATTTTACTTAATGACACCTCACGAAGTTTGATATGTTGGAAAGAGATTATAGCATTTGATTATATTAGTGCTTTTATCTTTTTTATACCAGGCCCTTAACATTTCTGTGTCTCAGTTTCTTCTTCTAGTTCAGAAACTTGATGCACTGAAGGCATAAGTTAGGGACAGGCACTGAGTAGGCCTTACTGTTGCCTACCAGATGCCTAGTCTCTGCTTTCCCACTGTTTAAAAGAGTCAGTGTAGGGGCCGGAGATTTAGCTCAGTGGTTCTGGCGCCTGCCTCGCAAGCGCAAGGTCCTGAGTTCAATCCCGGTAACCACATACAATGCTGGGCATGGAGACTCACGCCCACCAGCAATCAATAGCACATACCACAGTGCCGGGTGTGGTGGCTCATGCCTGTCATCCCAGCACTCGGGAGGCAGAGACAGGAGGATTGCCGAGTTTGCGGCAGCTTGCCTGGGCTACATAGTGAGCTCAGGGCCAGCCTGAACTACAAAGCAAGACCCTGTCTCAAAAAAAACAAAAACAAAACAAACAAAAAAAAACAACAAAAAATTGTGTCGGGCGTGGTGGCTCACGCCTGTAATTCCAGCACTCAAGAGGCAGAGACAGGAGAATTGCTGAGTTCAAGGCTTGCCTGGGCTACATAGTGAGCTCAGAGCCAGCCTGAACTACAAAGCGAGACCCTGTCTCAAAACAACAACAACAACAACAACAACAAAGAGTCAGTGTAACCAAGGAGAACATTCTATCTGTAGCATTTCCTGCACCATTGAGAGTGATCACATGACATGGTGCCGCTGGATAAAGGGAGACTATGTCATTTCCAGCTGGGATTTTAGCAAAGTCCTTGATAAGGGGACAGGGTGAGTTGACCATGCCACTTGCTAGGTGCTTTCCTCCTCTTTCAGCTAGAAGAGGGGAAGGGACAGGCTTCCTGCTTGAGGAGATAGGGAAAACCACATGCTACAGCGTTTAAAGGGAGTAACTTAAGGAAGGCAACCTTCAGTGATAACCGACTCAGGGCAGCACTCCTGCCCCACACACTCCTTTGTACTTCGTGTCACTTCAGAAAATAAAATCTCCACTTTACTTAAGCCACTGTTTGAGTTTCCTTGTACCTGAAGCTGAATACAATCTTAATGGTACCAGCATACATGTGCCCACATGCTCACTGTGGGTAAACACTTGGTATGTTCAATTTAGTGCCATTTCAACCACAAATCCTAATGAAAACTAGTGTGGAATTCATTTAATGAGAAACATAAGACTTATGTTGTGAACAGACATTCTTTTTTGGCAACTAATATTTAAAAGTTACTGTGTTGTGTTATATGCAATTCCTCTTACAATTATTTATTATTTTATCATCATATTGTACACACTGCTATGCACATCATCTTACCATTACTGTGATAATCTTCTATTCTTTCTGGTCGGTCTGCTCTTTCAAATATAGAGTATTCTAGGGCCGGAGGGTTAGCTCAGTGGTTCCGGCGACTGCCGCGCAAGCGCAAGGACCTGAGTTCGATCCCCGGTAACCACATACAATGCTGGGCGTGGAGACACGCCCACCAACAATCAACACCGCATACCACAGTGCTGGACATGGTGGCTCACGCCTGTAATCCCAGCACTTGGGAGGCAGAGACAAGAGGATTGCTGAGTTCGCGGCAGCTTGCCTGGGCACCATAGTGAGCTCAGGGCCAGCCTGAACTACAACGCGAGACCCTGTCTCAAAAAGCAAAAAAAAAAAAAAAAGAGTATTCTACCTGTGAATTATTAGCAGCCCTGCATGTATAACATTAAATAGCTTTTCTCTTTGAATTTTACTTGACAAAGAAAAATAATCATCATTCAGGAATGCCTCAAAGTAAATTCTATTTGTTTCATAAAAATAATTTCAAAATACATTTTAATAGATTTTTTTGGAGGTCCACAGTACCATCTGCTGCTAAAATTCCTTAAAATTCAGAATAGTGAAATTGAGTATCTTCTCAGCATTGTGGGCTTTATTATTTCATCTTTCAAGGAGACTTAAGTCTCTGTTTTTCAATCTCGTATCAAGTTTTCCTGTTATCACTTTCTTCTCTTATAGTCTCAGCCATTGCTTAGAAAGTCTCCCACAACTGCTCTGATCAATATAGTGTTCCTTTTGATCATAGTAGGACCATCCTGCTGCATAACTAAAGAGGTGATTTTCATCTCCCTGAATTGTCCTGCATTGATAATCCTGCCTAGGAAACAAGGTGAACTCCTAGGAGGATTTTCATTTCTCTGTGGGTTACGGTGAAGAGTAGGATAATACAATGTGCTTCTCACTGTGGACTGTTGACAATCATTATCAGCATGTTAGGGTACATTCCAGAAATACAAATTGTACGAAGTGGTTTGCAATTAAATTCTTAAATTGATTCTTATGCTCATGATTTTTAGAAGTACTAAATTCTCAGTGTCTTCATTTATACAGTGCCCAACTGCATGTGGTTATAGAAATTTAAAGGTTAGGCTGCATCAATATTCTTTCTCAGTGCTCCTTATGATTAGCTTTCACAGAAACATTCAAGACAGATACAAAAAGACATCTTTTGTGTTGTGTATCTTTCATTTCAAATATTTTCTCCTTTTGTTAAAATGTTTACACTCTTCTATGCCCATTATTTTCCTCTCTTGCATACTAAAAAGGCCTGAGACAAATGTTGGATTTCATTTTGATCTTTCATTTTCCACATTTTTCCTTTTTATGCTGTATTCATTCTTTCATTTATATCTTTCTTCTATTACATATTTACGAGGATTTCACATATCCATTATTTCTTTCCTCTGCGCAGGCATGTGTTGAATGCCTCTTGTGCCTCATACATTGACATTTTTCTCTCAGTTATCACAGTTTATCCTGTAGATCAGTAACTCTTCGTTTTAAATCATAATGTGTTGTGAAAAGGAAAATGCTTTGACCTTATCAAGAAAGCGATGATTGAAAAGGAAAATTCCAGTTGATTGTTGCCAGTGCTTGTGGCAAACAGTGGTGATGGAGCACCGATAACTTAATTTCATCCCCAACTCCAAAAGGAAGAAGACATTAAATCTGCTTGGATTATCCAGGAGGCCAGCTTTCATAGGGTGCACCACCACTGCCATGGATTAAACTCAAGGCTCTCACATGTTAGGCTTTTCTTACAGTTCCCAACTTCAGTTTCAAATATTAGATAAATAAAAGTAACATTACCCCTTATATCACACTGACTTAATTCCCTCTTTGTTGTTCCTTGGGAAAAACAATTCCTTTATTTTTCAAAAATTGTCTCAATGTGTGTTTCAGTGATTTTAACCCAAATACAGTTACTTATTCATGCAGGGGCTTGCAGAGGTCTTTTGTATCCTAGATTCTTTTATACCATTATGTAAAAGGTTTTTAAAATTGTAGACAGAACTGCATCCTTGGACCCTGTTCTCTATCTTGTTGATGAAAATACTGGCTCTCAGGTAGAGTAAAAATATTGTCCAAGATCAGATAACTGGTAAATAATCATTCCAAGCTCAACACAGTTTGTAATTCTTTTTATACATGTCATCACTCAGAGGTGTCAAATCTCATTCACTAGGAGAAGGGCAAGATGCTAACCCAGAGTTTCTTCTTCCAGCACAGCGCCCACTCCAACAGCCACCTTTTCACATGCACTGGCAGGCAGGTCTTTTGTATTCTAAGCACACCTGAGTGTACTTAGCCAAACTTACCAGACTATAACAAGTACTTACAATCTACTACACACCCAGGCTTCAGGATGCCTCCCAGTGCTCCGACTCTACAAGCCTACCCAGAACATTCCTGACTCTATACTGTGTGGGATGGATGGTGACAACAATGGTAAATATTTTCATATGTAAATATGTCTGCACATGACATTTCTATGAACAGAGCTTGGAGGACTGGAGTTGTCTAGGTGAGTCAGTGAGTGCTTGGTGAGCAGAGGTAAAGGTAGGACGTACTGTACACATCGCAGAACTAAAAGCACTGAACTTGTGGACACCCTGGACTTAGAGTTATTGGCAATAAATTAGTCTTAGTTTATAGCTGCAATCTTACTTAAAACCCTTTAGACTCTTATAATAACATGTATCCTAAACACTCTACAGCTGCACAGAAATATTTTCTTGCCTGATGTCCTTATTCTACAAGGTATATATTGTTTGATCATTGTAGTCCAGGGATTGAACCCCAAGGCCTTCACACTCAGCTCCATCCCTAGTCCTTCGTACTTTCATTTTCATTTCAAGGTGGGGTGCCCAAGTTAGGCTTGAACCTATTATCCTTTTGACTCAGCCTCCCAAACTGTTATTTTTTTTTAATTTTAGTGAAGTTTTGAAATAATCATCTGCCTTAGAAAGATGGCCACATAACGTGCCTGCAAGTGAGTTCACACAGAAGAAAAACAGAGGCTAACAAAGGGAAAATTATTTCGAGGTCAATCAGTAAAGGACAATTAGGAAAATTGCAAATTAATGACAAGAACGTTCCAAACAGCATGGAAGACTGAGTCAACAACCTAGGGTAAGAAACAAACAGTCTGCAACTTCAACTCCAGCTCCTTCTGGAAAAGGTGAGCAAAAAACTACCAATAACCTTAACCATAGCAGTAGATCAGTGATCTAAACTATTGCAGGACTCTATAGTCTTAACAAGTTTTAAAATAATCTGGGGAACTGGCTCGTCTACAAGTGACAGCTCTGTTCTAAAGAAGGGACTCACTTTGGATCTGCCAACCCTCCAGAGCCCAACTACTAAAACAGTTGCTGAAAGATACCATTTTGGCTTAGGTGCCCATAGTTTGCCTCCTCCAACTGGACTTCTTCCAGAAGCCTTGGGCCAACACATGGGTCACTGATGAAAAGACAGCAACCTCAGCATTCTGTGCTCCAGAATGTGTGCCTACTGAAGTCACAAACATGTGTCCCACTTCTGCGTGTCTCATGGGAACTAGGGTAGGTGTCTGCAGCCCTCAGCCTGGGAACTGAGGCTACTCCTTGGGAGTTAACACTACATATGCACCTATAAGTTAGGAACTGAGAAAAATCCAAGCCATTTCCTGCAGCACAAGGATGAAGCTACCAATGTCCCAATCTCCTGCTCCCTGGCATTTTGTTATAAGGAATGAACGAGGCTGTACACTTGGCATGGCAAGAACAAATGAAAAAGTCTCCACATGACCCCACATGTGTCCAAAGAGCAGAGAAATTTCTGATTCATGTTCTGCAGTTTCAGATTTGGGCCTCTCAAAGCCACAAGCCTCATCCCCAACAGAATTTAGCTCTCATGTCCTCAGAACATACCCATCTATTTCTCATAGGTGTAATACACAGATACCAAGGCCACAAAACCCAGAGCCATTGATGCTCAACTCATAAGACTTCATAAGAGTCTTTTCAGTATCCTATAATTTCTAAGTATAGATATCAGCAACAGAAGAGCAAATGTTACATGCGCATGTCCAAGAAACCAAAGGAATAGCCTTTTCACAGTCCATGGATATCACCTCATAAATGCTGGTGTCAGAAGCCCCAGTACCCATTGTGTTTATGTGTTTTGACCTGGAAAAGGGTATCTGGATATCAGAGCTTTATAAAAGTAGCTGATGTTGCTACAAGGCCCAGGACAACCTAAAATTCCTTCATGGGATTTAGCAATGGTCCTTACTATGTTGCTACAACAGTGATTCATAATTGTCAGGGCCACAGACTCCAAGCCTATCTGTGGTCACCCTGTGGAATGTAGAAAAGACCCAGTTCCATCCAGAACCATAGCTGCTTGTGCCACAGGCTTGAGATTTCCTACATTATCCTGAGAGTAGTGGGAAAATCTCCTTTGTATCCTGTAATTCAAAATGTGGCTGTGCAGGTCCTAACAAGTGTTAGAACATAGAGATAATCCTGTCCCTTTGGTGAACTACTGAGACAGGGGCAGCTTTCCCCACATGCCTAGTGGCAGCAAGGCTTCACTCTGTGCAATGTGAAAACACCTATCTTTGAAAGCTACATCCACTATTAGATTGTACAGACAACTTTGTACACCACCACAGCTAGACTGTGGCAATCACAGACTCTGATAATAAAAGGTGAAGATATCACATGGAGACTAAGCCCTTGGGTACCCCTGTTACCAGGCACAATGCGGCTGTCCAACTGATGGCATCTGATGCTCTAATTATATACAAAGAGACATCTTTTCCTTTAAAACCTGCTCATTTTGGATAGATGAATCCTTTCTCTTGAGAGATATTTGTTTTGGATGCTCCCTACCCTCTTTTCCCCTGTACTGTAAAATGCTGGAATTGTGACTCACAAAAACAAATGGGATTTTTGGGGCTGTGGGAGACACCGTCCCTTTCCAGCAGACTGAAGGCAGTGGCACGCACAGACCGGGCTGCGGGGCACAGTCCCTTTCCAGCAGACTGAAGGGAGCGCTGTGCACGGGCTTCCTGGAGCTGTACTGTGAGGAGTCAGGTACAGACCCTGGGCACCAGCCGCACCACGGAGGATTGAGGGCCTCCGCCCAGCCCCAACCCCACCCCAGAGTTGCCTTGTGAGGATGCAGGCCCTAGAGGAGCTGGAGCCATCTCCTGCATCCCTCCACAGGAGGAGTGCTCCTGGAGCCACACTGAGACAACAAAAGTGAGAACTCGAAAGGGTCATTACAGATTCAAGGAGGACCCCCCCCCCCAGGAAAGTACTGCATCCAAAGGGCCCCAGATAATAGAAAGAGACCTGCAACAAACACTGCCCTGTCATCAGACAAAGAAGAGCATTAATAACAATGAAAGAGTAGAAATGAGAAAATACACAAAAAAACCAGACACAAAGATCACCACCACAGGGAAATTCAGAGAAAAGGGAAATAGGGCAAACTGAAACTCAAACACCAGGACTCTTGGAGATGGTAACTAAAGCAGATCTAGTAAAATGGAAATCAGAACTCATCTCTGAGATCAAAACAGAGATACTGTCCACAGTGAAAGAAATCATTAAAGAAGACATCGGCGAGATGATAGAATCCAAGATAGCAGAAGCAATGGAACCTTTTAAACAGCTTCAAGCAAAGCTCCAGGGAATGATGGAGAATGGAAGCTTGCACAGTAGGATGAATGAAGCAGAGAACCGAATCTCAGACCTAGAGGACAGCATAGCAGCCAACGAGCAAGAAAGGTATAATCTATGGAAAAGAGCAAGGGATCATGAGAAATCAATTCAACAGCTTCTAGGTGACTCAAAGAAAAATAACATAAGACTGATTGGAGTCACTGAGGAAGCAGGAGACAGTGTAAAAGACATAAAAAAGCTATTGTCAGAGATAGCAACAGAAAACTTCACAGGAAAAGATAAACATACAGATAAATGAGGCCTATTGGACTCCAAAACACCATGACATAAAAATAGCTACACCTAGACACATAATTATCAAGGTTCCAGATGTACAAAAAAAGAATGAAATACTGAAAGCAGTGAGAGAAAGGAAGAAAATCACCTACAAAGGGAAGCCCATTAGGATCACAGCAGACTTTTCAAAACAAACACTCAGTGCAAGGAGAGCCTGGAGAGAAGTATTTCAAGCATTGCAGGAAAACAACCTCCAACCTAGACTGTTGTATCCTGCAAAACTATCTTTCAGAATAGATGGGGAAATAAGATACTTCCATGACAAAGAGCACTTGAAAAACTTCACAAATATGAAACCTGCACTCCAAAACATCCAAGAACATCTTGGAAAAAAACACAGAAAATTCCATACCCACGAGACCCAGGAGAGTGAATTCATTGGGGCAAACAAGAAACTAAATAGAAAAGGGGAAAAGCAAAGAAGAAAAGGACCAAGAACAGGGAAATATGGCAGCTCTGAATATGTCCATATCAGTCATAACCACTAATGTCAATGGCCTCAATGGGCCAATTAAAAGACACAGACTAGCAGATTGGATCAAGAAGCAAGATCCTAAAATATGCTGCATACAGGAAACACACCTAATTCAGAAGGAAACCCATAGACTGAAAATAAAAGGTTGGAAAACAATCCTCCATGCCGCAGGAAACTGCAAAAAAGCAGGAGTGGCTATCTTGTTTGCAGATAAAATAGATTTCAAACCCAAACTGATTAAAAGAGATAAAGAAGGTCACTATATTCTCGTACAAGGAACTATCCAAGAGAAAGAAATAACATTCATAAATATTTATGCACCGAACTCTAACGCACCCAACTATATAAAACAAACATTATTGGACATGAAAAGCCAGCTATCCATGAATACAATAGACGTAGGGGATTTTAACACCCCATTGTCACAAATTGACAAATCAACTGGACAAAGAATCAATAAGGAAATACTTGAGCTAAATCAAACTTTCGAGCAAATAGACTTATTAGATGCCTACAGAAATTTTCACCCTTCAAAGCAAGAATATACCTTCTTCTCAGCTGCTCATGGATCATTCTCCAAAATAGATCACATTCTAGTCCATAGAACAAGCTTAAATAGATGCAAGGAATCAAAGTTATCCCCTGCATATTATCAAACCATAGTGCCTTGAAACTGGAGCTGAATAGCAGAAGTAATTCCAAGCTCCTCGCAAACACATGGAAATTGAACAACACTGTGTTAACCAACCAACGGGCAACAAAAGAAATTAAAGAAGAAATTAAACAGTTTCTACAACTCAACGACAACCCCAGCACAACATACAGGAATTTATGGGACACAATGAAAGCAGTTCTGTGAGGGAAATTCATAGCAGTAAATGCATACACTCAGAAAATAGAGCAAACTGAAATAAACAATCTAAGGATGAACCTGAGACAACTAGAAAAAGAGGAGCAAAACAAACCCAAAGCACATACTAGAGAGGAAATTATAAGGATCAGCACAGAGATTAATGCAGTGGAGACAAAGAGAACAATACAAAGAATCAATGAATCAAAGAGCTGGTTTTTGAAAGGATAAATAAGATCGACAGACCCTTAGCCAACCTTATCAAACAAAAGAAGGAAAAGGCTCAAATCCATGCTATAAGGAATGAAAATGGGGAAATCAGCACAGACCCAGAAGAAGTACAAAGGATCATAAACACATATTTTGAAAATCTATACTCCAAGAAGATGGAAAATCTAGAAGAAATGGATAGATTCCTAGACTCATCTGAACTTCCAAAGCTGAATGAAGAGGATATAAAAATGTTAAACAATCCGATATCAATCTGGGAAATTGAAAATGAAATAAAAAAACCTACCAACAAAGAAAAGCCCTGGTCCTGACGGCTTCACTGCTGAATTCTACAAAACTTTTAAAGAAGAGTTAATACCAGTACTTCTCAATCTCTTTAATGAAATTGAAAGGGAAGCAGTACTCCCCAAATCATTCCTTAAAGCAGCCATCACCTTGATTCCAAAGTCAGGGAAAGATCCCACCAAAAAAGAAAACTACAGGCTCTAATGAACATTGATGCAAAAATCCTCAATAAGATACCTGCAAACAGAATACAGAGAGTTATCAAGAAAATCATACACCCTGATCAAGTTGGATTTATCCCAGGGATGCAAGGCTGGTTCAACATACGTAAAGCAATCAATGTAATACACTATATTAACAGACTCAAGGACAAAAACCATATGATTATCTCAATAGATGCAGAAAAAGCATTTGACAAAATCCCACACCCATTTATGATCAAAACCCTACAGAGAATTGGAATCGATGGACTTTATCTCAATTTAATACAAGCTATTTATGAGAAACCAACAGCCAGCATCATACTCAATGGGCAAAAACTGAAACCTTTTACCCTAAGGTCAGGAACGAGACAAGGATGCCCATTGTCACCACTCTTGTTCAATATAGTGCTGGAAACATTAGCCATAGCAATCAGGCAGGACAAAGATATAAAAGGAATAAAGATAGGAAAGGAAGAAGTTAAACTGTCATTATTTGCTGATGATATGATACTCTATCTAGAGGATCCTAAAAACTCAACCAAAAGACTGCTAGACTTAATTACCAAATTTGGTAATGTTGCTGGATACAGGGTCAATGCTCAAAAATCAACAGCCTTTGTCTACACAAACAACAGACTCACTGAAAGAGAAAATGGGGAGTCAATCCCTTTCACAGTAGCACGCAGAAAAATGATATATCTAGGAATCAACCTAACAAAGGAAGTGAAAGACCTCTACTCTGAAAACTATAAGACTCTGAAAACTGAGATAGAAAAGGAAACCAGAAAGTAGAAAGATATCCTTTGTTCCTGGGTCGGGAGAACCAACATCATCAAAATGGCTATACTCCCACAAATACTATATAGATTCAATGCAATTACAATTGAAATTCCAATGGTATACTTCTCAGAGCTAGAGAAAGTAATACAAAAATTCATCTGGAAACAAAAGGAACCTGGAATAGTAAAAGCAATTGTAAGCAACCATGACATGGCAGGGGGTATTACAATCCCCAATTTAAAACTCTACTATAAAGCTGCCATGATAAAAACTGCATGGTACTGGCAAAGTAACAGACCCAAGGACCAGTGGAATAGATTAGAAGACCCAGAAACAACTCCAGATAAATTAAGCCACGTTATCTTTGACAAAGGAGCCAAACATCCCCAATGGAAGAAAGACAGCCTCTTTAACAAATGTTGTTGGAAAAACTGGGCTTTAGCCTGCCAAAAGCTAAAGCTAGACCTATCTCTTTCACTATGCACAAAACTAAACTCACAGTGGATATGAGACTTAAACATTAAAACAGAAACAATAAGCCTGCTGGTAAACAGGCTAGGTAAAACTCTTGGAGACATTGGCTTAGGCAGAGACTTTATGAATAAAACCCCTATAGCACAAGAACTAGCAGAAGGAGTCAACAAATGGGATCTCATTCTACTGAAAAGCTTCTGCACAGCCAAAGAGGTCGCTGGCACTGCTAGAAGACAACCAACAAAATGGGAAAAAATCTTTACTAGCTGTGTATCAGACAAAGGTCTATTATTTACAATATATAAAGAACTCAAACAGATCAGCCTCCCCAAGTTTAAAGACCCGATTCAAAAATGGGCATCTGAAATGAACAGACACTTCTCAGAGGCAGAAGTCAAAGCAGCCAAGAAACATATGAAGAAATGTTCAACATCACTGGCCATTCGAGAGATGCAAATGAAAACAACACTGAGATTTCATCTCACTCCACAAAGAAAGGCTGCAATCACAAAATTAACCAACAATAAATGCTGGCGAGCCTGTGGGGAGAAAGTAACTCTTTTCCACTGTTGGCAGGATTGCAGACTTGTGCAACCATTGTGGAGATCTGTGTGGAGATTTCTCAGAAAACTAAGACTAGGGGTCCCATTTGACCCGGCTATCTCCCTGCTAGGATTATACCCAAAAGAATTTAAAAACTCACATTGGAAAGACAGATGTACACCCTTGTTCATAGCAGCTCAGTTTGTGATAGCTCAATCTTGGAAACAACCCAAATGTCCATCAACTGGAGAGTGGATAAAGAAGGTGCAGTTTTTTTTTATGAAATGGAGTATTACTCTGCCATAAAGAACGACAAGATTGATCCATTTAGGTGCAAATGGAGACACCTGGAGAATATACTAATAAGTGAAATCAATAGATCACAGATAGACAATTTCCGGATCTTCTCTTTGGTATGAACACCTGTAGAGGCAAATGAGCTCTAGAAAGTAGGACAGCTTTTATAGAGTGGGAAATTTCTATAGGAAACTTGGTGTGCGAATGTGATGAGGGGAAGGAATAAATATAATACAGAAAAAAATAAAAGAGCATGTATAAAGGGGGTGAGGAGGTGTGGGTGGGTAGGGATATGGGTAAAAATGAGAATTAACTTTTGTCATATACTGGTACAAATTCTCCAGTGTGATTTTGAGATGTATATAAATTGTATCAATAAAGAATTCAATTAAAAAAAAGAAGTGGGATTTTTAGTTGAAATATTTTAACATTCTTCATTGATGTGATTTGGTATTGTTTAACTGAATATTATCAGTGTATAATCTTTTCATGTGTATATTAAAAAAAGAAACTGACTCCATAAAACTGGAAAAGGTAAATATTACAGTAGAGGTACAAATATCAATGTAAGGAATAAGAAACATGAAAGGAAATATAGTATCTCAAAAGGAGAATATTATTCTCCAGAAGTAGATATTAAAATTAAGAAAATGGAAATATCATCAATGAACTTAAGGAAATTCAGTGAGACATGAGAGTATGCAAATATGATGTGAATGAAATATTTACAGGAGTGAAAGAAATCATTAAGAAGAAGCAGTAATTTTGGAGCTAAAAATTTTAATTAAAGAGATAAAAAAGACAATAGAAATTTCCACCACAGGCTAGAAGAAAGAAAAGAATTTCTAAGCTTCAGGATAGATCTTCAGAATTAATTTAATCTGATCAATAAATAAATGAATGAAAGTGAGAGAAAGAAAGATAAAAAAGAAAAAAATTATTTGATAGAGTGTTGTGAACAAATTTCATTGTGGAAATTTTAGAATGCAAAGAAAAGAGGAAATACATCAAAAACCTCCTTGATGAAGTAACAGCTGAAAGTTTCCCAAGATGTAAGAGAGATGTGGACAAGGTACAAAAAGTTCAAAGGACTCCCAACTAGATTCAGTAAAATTAGACTTCCACCAAATCATACTATAGTCAAAGGGTCAAAAGTACAAGACAAAGAAAAAAATCATAAAACATCAAAGGAAAGCATAAATTTACATATGAAGGAATGCCCACTGAATTTAGAATAGATCTTGTAGCAGCAATCTTGCAGGCTAGAAAAGAATAGTATGATATATTCAAATACGGAAGTAGAAAAAATGACCCTTTTCATTAAGAACACTATACTCAGCAAAATTATCTTCTAAAATCATAGGACAAAGCTAGATAACCACAAACTATGGGAATTCACCATCTCCAGATTAGTCCTCCAAGAAATACATGAGGTGATTTTACTACAAGTGAAAAGATGATAACCACCATCATGAAACTTCAAGAAAACACAAAACTTGCTAGAAGAATAGATACACAGCAGAGACAAGACAATTACATTTCAGTATGACTGAGAGTTACTAAATCACAAAATTAATGTGAAGTTGAGAAGAAAAAAATTTTACAAGCAAGCAGAATAAAATTAACAACTGACAGAAAGAAATATATACTTCTCAATAATAACCTACAGTGTAAATGGATTAAATTCACCCCTTAAAGAGTTATAGACTTACTAAATGGGTAAAAACCCAACTACATGCAGCCTATAAGAAACACTC
>PVIC010012018.1:0-40447 GCA_004025085.1 Thryonomys swinderianus
TAGTTCAGGCTGGCCCTGAGCTCACTATGGTGCCCAGGCAAGCCGCCACGAACTCAGCAATCCTCCTGTCTCTGCATCCCGAGTGCTGGGATTACAGGCGTGAGCCACCACGCCCAGCATTACATGTGGTAACCGGGGATCGAACTCAGGTCCTTATGCTTGCGAGGCAGGCACCGGAACCACTGAGCTAACCCTCCGGCCCCCATCTATTATTCTTTAAAGGCTCTTTATTCAAATCTTTAAGATTCTCTGGAAGCTCAAACAAAAGGATTACACTTGAGCTCAGACTGGGCAATTTAGCAAAACCCTATCTAAAAACAAACAAACAAACAAAAACCCTTGAGCTGGGCATAGTATCATTCTGGAGGCGGAGGCAGGGGGACTGCCTTGAATTCAAGGCCAGTTTGAAATACATAGCAAAGACCCTGTCTCAAAACAAAACAAAACACAAACAAAAAAACCCACCAAAATTTAAATTTGAAAGAGAGGCTAGGGACATAGTTCAGTGCAAAGGCCTTGGGTTCAATTCCCACTACAGATAAACGGGCAAAACCAACAATAAACAAAACCCTTAAGATTCGTATTATCCTTAAAGAATCAAATCCACATACGTGAACTGTCAAAATGCAACAGTTAAAGCCACTATGTGTTCAAAGCTATTCTATTACTTAGCAAATCTGATGTCAGCTGACAGTGATGCCTAAGTAACCCTGGTGTGCATTATAAATTAAGATAGAACACTGCCACAAAATCACTTGTAAGGATAATCTTAGCAATTACCAGCAGCCTACTTTTTTACAAAGTAGTAAAATGTATAATAACTACAGACAAGGCTGTTTAATTGGGGAAATAACCCAGTATCTGGCAATTCCAAATTAAAGAGCTTACTAGGATGATAATTCAAGTCTATTTACCTTAACATCAATACTGGCATATTGGTTAACACAAACATGGTAATACAGTATAAATACAGTTATAATACATGTTAACATAGACATGATAAATATATGATAATAGTATTAAGGATTAACATAATGCATACAATAATTGTTACCACACTATTTTTCTTCAGACAAAAATGTCCACATTTATAGAAACATTACAGCTTATTATTTCTCCTAGTAACTGAAATATGTCTTTTTTATAGCCCAGGCAAGCCTCAAACTCACAGCAATCCTCCTGCTTCTGCCTCCTGAGTGCTGGTATTATAGGCATGAGTCACCACACCTGGCACTGTGATAATGTGGTACCAGAGATTGAATTTGGGACCTTGCACTTGCTAGGCAGACATTGGAAACGTGTAGCTAAACCCCAGCCCTAAAATATAAGTCTTAAGAGTTTTCAATACTACATTAAAATTTCACTCAGAACTGCTATAACTTAACCTAAAACAGCTAAGTAGCCTTCATAATTCATACAGTATCTCAAACATTACATACGTACTTCACTTCTATAGTTTTGCTTTAGAACTAAAGGATATTAGTTTTGTAATTTTTTTTCCCTCTGTAGTACTGGGGGGTCAAATCCAGGGCCTCAAGTAAACAGGCAGGCAGTATAAATATCAATTTTTAAATAAAACAAATGATAAAGTACAATATCCTTAAACTTACTGTTAGCTATGTTAATAAGCTTATGAACTATATTAATCAAACAAACTTTTTGTTCAAGTATAGTTATGTGATCAAATATGAAGTTTAAAAATAAAAATACTTACATCTATTTAAGAAATTATCTATATTCTTATTTTTCCTCAAGGCAGGAAAGTCCAAATCGAGGACCAAAGAATTTAAGCCATCCTGTTAAAAATAAAAGGACAGTTCTTAAACATTCTAAAAAATCTTAGAACTCTTTCACACATGTCCCACTGAGCAGAGGCCACCCACTCCAGAACGCTGGGCTCAGCACTCCTGGCAGCCTCGGTGGTCTCCTCACCTCCACCCAAGAGCACTGTTCTCCAGGGCTGGGTGTGCGACGCAGCAACAGTGCCTACAGGGCAGATGCCAGGCAGGGCTCAGCTCCCAGCACTACCAAATAGATACACGTTTTCAACGTGAAGAATAAAGGAAACGAAATGCAACTACACTAAATTCTTCCTTATTTAACAAGCATTAATTTTGTCCCCATAAAGAGAAAAGTGCAAAAGTAAATAATAAACTATACTACCCCAAGGAGCTCAGCCTCAAAGCCAAATATCCTCTGAAAAGACGAAAAAAGGATGTTCTACTAATTAGGGTTCTATTTTCTTCTTTAAATTTTATGTAATTTCTAGACTTTTTAAATGAGTACACATTAAACTTATAATCAAGGTAGGAGATAGACAGACACAAGTTGGTAGTGATGAAAAAACAAAAAGTAAAGGTTCCAGAATCAACACTGAAAAGTCCAGTGCTCCTATACAGCAATAATGAACCTGCTGAGAAAAAAACAGGAAAACAATTCCATTCACAATACCTTAAAAAGACAAATACCTAGGAAACAATGTAGCTAAGGAGGTGAAAGACCTTTATAAAGAAAAGTACAGAGCTCTGAAGAAACTGAGGACATGAGAAAATGGAAAGAAGGCCCATGTTCTTGAATCAGAAGAAATAACATGGTGAAACCAGCAGTATCATCAAAAGCAACCTACACGTTGAATTCAATTCCTATTAAAATACCAATATTCTGGGCCGGAGATTTAGCTCAGTGGTTCTGGCGCCTGCCTTGCAAGCGCAAGGTCCTAAATTCGATCCCAGTAACCACATACAATGCTGGGTGTGGTAACTCACGCCCACAAACCATCAATACCACATACCACAATGCCGGGCGTGGTGGCTCACGCCTGTAATCCCAGCACTCAGGAGGCAGAGACAGGAGGATTGCTGAGTTTGAGGCTTGCCTGGGCTACATAGTGAGTTCAGGGCCAGACTGAACTACAAAGCGAGACCCTGTCTCAAAAAAAAAAAACAAAAAAAAAACAAAAAAAACACCAATATTCTTCACAGGAAGAGGAAAAACAATCCTAAAATTCATACAGAAGTAGAAAAGATTCAGAATAGGCAAAATAATCCTGAGCAAAAGGAGCAAAACTACAGGCATCGTAACACTAGTTTTCAAACTACACTGACTTTTTATTTTTTGAGACAGGGTATGGCTTTGTAGTTCAGGTTGGCCCTAAACTCACTATGTAGCCCAGGCAAGCCTTGAACTCAGCAATCCTCCTGTTTCTGCCTCCCGAGTGCAGGGATGACAGGCGTGAGCCACCACGCCCAGCACTGTGGTATGTGGTGCTGACTGCTGGTTGATTGTTGGTGGGCCATGAGTCACCACGCCCAGCATTGTATGTGGTTACTGGTGTTCGAAATCAGGACCTTGCGCTTGCGAGGCAGACGCTGGAACCACTGAGCTAAATCTCTGGCCCGACTTTTTTTTTTTTTTTTTTGAGACAGGGTCTCGCTTTGTAGTTCAGGCTGGCACTGAGCTCACTGTGTAGCCCAGGCAAGCCGCCACGAACTCAGCAATCCTCCTGCCTCTGCCTCCTGAGTGCTGGGATTACAGGCGTGAGCCACCACGTCCCGCACTGTGGTATGTGGTATTGATGGCTGGTGGTAGTGAGTCTCCACACCCAGCATTGTATGTGGTTATGGGTGATGGAACTCAGGACCTTGCGCTTGCGAGGCAGGCACCAGAACCACTGAGCTAACCCTCTGGCCCAAACTACAATGATTTTTAAAAAAGGGGCTGAAAACATATTTTGGGAAAAAAGACAGCCTCTTTAACAAATGCTGCTGGGAAAACTGGCCACCCATTCTTTCATGGAAGATTGAAACTTAGATCCCTGTCACTGCACTAAAATCAAATAAAAATGGATCCAAGGTAAAGACATAAAAACAGAAACCAGGAAATTGCTGAAAGATTAAATAGGGAAACACCTGAAAGACTTTCTTGTAGGACCTTTGGATTTAGGTTTTAGTCTGTGAGTCAATGGCACACAGCGAAATACTATGAGGGTTAGAAAAACTGAGCTAGGGCCTGATCCATACTACTCTGGATAGGAAAACCTCAGGCTCCAGCCTGCCATAACTTTTATTTAGCACCTCTCTAGTAACAAACATGTAACAAGGACTCAGAAGGCAGGGTAAACACCAGCAAAGGAGCAGTTCCACCTTGAAGCATCACAGCATGTAGGACTACCAGAGTCCTTGTTGTTATACAAGGTGAAGGTGAGCTGAGTGCAAAGTGCAGGCAGCCAGGAAGGGCGTTCTAATTATTTCTCCCAAACAGGATTCTTTTACAACATAGTTAAATCCAAAGTCTGTCTGCAGGAAGGCCTGGTCAGTTTTGATCTTCCAATTATTTCTCTCAAACAGGATTGTTCCGAACAGTATCTCCCTTTCGTTTTATGTATTTTTAAAAGCAAGCACACTCAACAATGGCTTGTCTCTACATCAGAACCCCTAATACACTTACCTGAATTAAATGTATAAAAAGTTACTATATGTATGGCTATCTCTAGTTGGAGTTAGAGGAGAAAGGGCGCAGGTATCAACTGTTTGGAGTTGAGAAGTGTTAATGTAGAGAAGAATGCAGACAGAGACTCCTTCTAGGGAGCTGATTTAATAAGCCTTAAATGAAAACTATGTTGTAAATTAGCACTAAAACCTGTTTATAAAGTGTATCTGACAGATATTAGTAAAACAAAAATGTCTAACACCTTAGTTGTTCTATGTATGATTATTTAGAATTTGTGGTCAATAGTAATAAGCAAGTAAAAACTCTTTTTTTGAAGGTAGCGAGTTATCTCCATTGTTCCCAACACTTTCTAAGTAGAACTCCAGTTGTACAAGAAAAAACAGAATCACCAAGTGAAATCATTCAGATTCAGAAGTTTCTGCATAGCAAACAAAACAAACCACAGAGTGAAAAGACAGCTTACTGAATGGGAGGGAAATTTTGATGTCAGTTAATCTTTTGACAGCGGACTAATATTTAGAATATGGTATATTAAAAACTAAAAACTTTAGCCTCTACCAACAACCAAATCAAAAACCGGGCAAAAGCCAGGAATGGTGGCTCACGCCTGTAATCTCAACACCTGGGAGGCAGAGACGGGGGATTGTGAAGAGTTCGAGGCTTGCCTGGGCTACACAGTAAGTTCAGGGCCAGCCTCACCTACAAAGCGAGACCTTGCCTCAAAAAATTTTTAAAAAAGAACAACTTGGCCGGGCGTGGTGGCTCACGCCTGTAATCCCAGCACTCGGGAGGCAGAGACAGGAGGATTGCTGAGTTCGAGGTTTGCCTGGGCTACATAGTGAGCTCAGGGCCAGCATAAACTACAAAGCGAGACCCTGTCTCAAAAAAAAAGAACAACTTGGCAACAAACCCAATAACACTTCAAAAGAAGTACAGATGTTCATTAAGTATATGAAAACCTGTTCAGCATCTTTATTTATCAAACAACTGTGAGATTATCACCTCAGCCCAAAAGTGACTATCATCTAGTATACAAAGAGAAGAGTAGTGGGTGCTGGCGAGAACTAGAGTGGGCAACAGACACACTGCTACACTCTTAGTGGGGAGGTAAACTAGCATAGTCTAGATAGGACTTGGAGATTCTCCCAACTAAAACCATTTGATCCATTTGAGCCAAAGCTGCACCTTTCTCCTGGGTATATCTGTGAAGGAGGTAAAGAAACCATCTACACTGACACGTGCATTCCCATGATTATAAGAACGCAATTCAGAACTGCTCACCTCTGCAAACAGCCTAGCTACCGGTCTATAGATGACTGGACAAAAAAAATGTGATGTACATACATGAGGGAGGATTATTGGCCCATAAATAAATCATGCCATTGCAGGAAATGGATAGAACTCAAGACTATCATGCCTGGTGAAATAAGTCAGACTCAGAAAGTTAAATACCACATGTTTTTTCTTGTAAGAACCTAAAGTATAAATAAATGAGTGAGTAAAATAAAGAGGATTAAAAAAAAGAAACAAACTGTAATACACACATGCAACCACTCCCAAGACAAATGTAAACTGCATGAACTGCAGCATGTACTTCTTTTAAAAGTCAAGAAAAATAAGAAAGAAATGATAGGAAACTAGAAGATAGAATCCTGGAGATGGGAAAGGGTATGGGGAGGGCTAATGGATTGAAAATTATCAGTGTCTGTTACATGTATTTATTGATTCCCCCCAAAAAATAAATACTACCCTACCTATCAGGGATCAAACTCAGGACCTTGCAATTTCGAGGCAGGCACAGCACCACTGAACTACATCCCTGGCCCTGAATACCATTATTCTGTATTACAAACATGCACTAAAAAAAAAAAAAAAAAAAAAAGGCAGGGGGAAACAGTATGTGGAATCCTAGGGTTAGTAAATTAAAATCTCAAATTGCTTCTCTAAATTCTGTGGGTATTTTCCCCACCATCCCCCACAGGCCTCTTTTCCTTATTGCTTTGTTTTTGGTGATCTTTTATTGTCTTCCAAGCTGCCAGTATTTCTTTTGGTTAGAAGCATCCACCTGACTCCTGAGGCCACAAGCTGCACAGGGTGCATACAGGCAGTAAGTAGTACCTTGCACCACTGTCTCCTCACAGCATGACCCCAAGCAAACAGGTCACTTCATTTACCTGAGGCTTAGTTTGTTTCTTGATGTAACTGGTACAATAACACCTCATATTTTATATTTCATACACTAAACAAAAATATTCACTATATACAAAACAGAAAGTCCCAAAATCAATTTTGAGTTTCCTGAAATGAACAGAAAAAATAATACAGTAACAATAAATATCCAATGTCCGTCAAGTCAGGGCTGTTAAGTTTGTATTTGGAGATGCCCTCTGCTGCCACTGCACCGACAATTTCTTCCCCAGAAAAGCTGAATGGGTATTCAGACACAAGCATTTAAGAACACTAAGCTATTTTAAGGACAAAATAAACCAATACATCTTTAATAGTATAATTTTTATATCTTAGTAAATTTAAAATATAAAGTCTTAATCATGTATTAACTTTAAACATACCCAGAGTTACACTCTGTATGCTTTTAAATCAAAGACAGGTGTATTCATTTGGAAAGGATTCTTCTATACCTCTCCTAACCTCGATAGGAAAAAAAATATTTAACAAGGCAGAACCTGCTATTGCATCAGAGATTTTCCAAACGTGGAATAATTCATACCAAAAAGATAAAAGTAACAGTCTTAAAATCTCCATTTACACATAATGAAAACAAAAGGTTTCTTTGAAGCTTCTATCAACAAAAACACTGAATCCTTACTTGCCCCATACCCTTGATGACAGATAGGTTTATCAAAAAGATGTCATCTTTTTGGAGTAGTCAAGAAAAAAATCTGAAAATAGTTTACAAATATTTTCCCTCTAATGTACCTCACTAGTGTAAAGCCAGAGAACTTTTTTAGCGTTGGAATGTTTGACTAAATTGCTCATGTTGTTTTTCAAACCATGTCTTAAAGGTCAAACTCTATTTCAATTGTGTATTATGTATGTAGGATAGACTGCATGATACCTCAATCAGCTATTAATTTATATCAGCACAATAATGCAAGTAATACAATGTATAATTATAAACAATTTTTAATTGAATTCTTTATTGGTACATTTTATATACAGCTCACAATCACACACAACACTGGGGAATTTGTACCAGTATATGACACAAGTTAATTCTTATTTTTACCCACATCCCTACCCACTCACAACTCCCCACCCCTTATATACATGCTCTTATATTTTCTTTTAGAATCATATTTATTCCTTCCCCTCATTACGTTCTCACACCAAATTCCCTTTGGATATTTCCTATTTTACAAAAACTATCATACATTCTAGAACTCATTTACATCTACAGGTTCTCATACCAAAGAAAAGATCTGGTATTTGCATATCTGTGATCAATTTATTTCACAAATCAGTGTGTCCTCCAGGTGTATCCATTTGCACATGATGAATGAATCTGTCGTTTTATGGCAGAGTAGTACTCCATTTTTATAAAAAAAAAAACACATCTTCTTTATCCAGTATCCAGTTGATGGGCATCTGTGTTGTTTCCAAGATTGGGCTATCACAAATACAGCTGCTATGAACAAGGGTGTACATCTATCTTTCCAATGTGATTTTTAAAATTCCTTTGAGTATATTCCTAGCAGGGGGAGAGCAGGGATGAATGGGACCTTTAGTCCTAGTTTTCTGAGGAATCTCCACACAGATCTCCACGATGGTTGCACAAGTCTACAATCCCACCAACAGTGGAGAAGTGTTCCTTTCTCCCTACAGCCTCACCAGCATTTATTGTTGGTTGATTTTGCAATAGCAGCCATTCTTTGTGGAGTGATATAAAATCTCAGTGTTGTTTTCATCCGCATCTCTCGAATGACCAGTGATGTTGAACATTCCTTCATATGCTTCTTGGCTGCTTTGACTTCTGCCTCTGAGAAGTATCTGTTCATTTCAGATGCCCATTTTTGAATTGGGTCTTTTAAACTTGGGGAGACTGATTTGTTTAAGTTCTTTATATATTGTAAATAGTAGCCCTTTGTCTGACAAACAGCTAGTAAAGACTTTTTCCCATGTTATTGGTTGTTTTTTAGCAGTGCCAGTGATTTCTTTTGCTGTGCAGAAGCTTTTTAGTAGGATGAAATCCCATTTGTTGATTCTTTAAGAAGTTTTATAATTGGAATATATTCTTTTTAGTTTCACCTGTTAAGAACTGAACACTGGCCTGTTTTCAGATCTCACGTTTTGAGCCTCTGAAGTGAATACGGAGAGCCACCCGCTCAGACCCGGGGTAAGGTTGAGTCTGTGACCTTCCTTCCCAGTCCAGCTTCCAGCCAAAAACCAGCCAGACCAGACAGAAGGGCCTTCGTGAGACATGTACCGAAACCAGACAACTGTGGGAAAGCCCGTATTGTGGGTGAAAAATCTCAGTTCAAAAACAAAATAACTGTGCACACTTTATCCCCAGCAGCCTGACAGGGTGGTCTGGACACAACTTCCAACCAAACAGGGACTGAATCCCAGGC
Source organism: Thryonomys swinderianus (assembly GCA_004025085.1). Taxonomy (NCBI): domain Eukaryota; kingdom Metazoa; phylum Chordata; class Mammalia; order Rodentia; family Thryonomyidae; genus Thryonomys; species Thryonomys swinderianus. The sequence continues at coordinate 9,039 of PVIC010012018.1, forward strand.
TGCTCAGACGCCAGAGCTCCTCCACCTCTAATATCACAGTCAAGGACGGGAGTGATGCTCATGCAAGAACTGACTTGGAAGGTAATCTAGAAGCCGAGGAAGGCAGAGAGGGAAGAGTGTTATCCATCTGTGCTTTAAAAATATCCATACAAAAAAAGTACAAAGCAATACTCAGCTTCTTCCAATATAATACGGGGTCAAGTGTGTGTGTGTGTGTGTGTGTGTGTGTGTGTGTATTTTTCTAACTTTTCCAGAGCACAGAAACTTTTACACTTCTGCTATCAAGAGGGAATAAAGTATTGAACTTCATTTCATTTTCACTATATACTACTTCTAAATTCAGCACAAAAATATAAATAAATTCAGCACAATTATTTTTCAGCTGAAATGCTTATAAATTGATGAGCTGCCAACCTATAGTGCCACTTAAGAGTACAAAACTGGATAAAATCATCAGAGATAAGTGTAGCTCAGCAGCAGAGTGCTTGGAGGCCCTGAGCTCAATCCAAGCACCACTAAAAAAAAAAAAAAAATCACTAAAGGCAGGACTAAAGACTGCAGGAGAGGACCAAGGGCCACATCCCAGGAAACATCAATATTAAGGCTGAGGAAAGGAAGAGACCAAGAAAAAAACAGTAAAGTAGGAAAGAAGTCAAAACTGCTCTGCTACTCTGGAAACAAGGAGAGAAAGGAGCAAGACAGAATGGTCAACCAGTCAGCCATGTCAACCCAAGATGGAGAATTTCATTACTCAGAAGGCATCAGTGACTTTTCTAAGGACATTTAGGTTACAAATTTGTTGCTTCCAAATCACTAGTCATTGGCTTCTTAATACTGTGTTCAACTCAACTGCTCTATTTTTGCTTTTAAAAAACCTCTTTAAGGGCCAGAGATTTAGCTCAGTGGTGCCAGCGTCTGCCTTGCAAGCACAAGGTCCTGAGTTTGCTCCCAGGTAACCACATACAACAATGCTGGGCATGGTGAGTCATGCCCACTGCAATCAGTACCACATACCACAGTGCTGGGCATAATGGCTCATGCCTGTCATCCCAGCACTTGGGAGGCAGAGACAGGAGGATTGCTGAGTTCGAGTTGCCTGAGCTACATAGTGAGCTCAGGGCCAGTCTGAACTACAAAGCGAGACCCTGTCTCAAAACAAAACAAAACAAAACAAAACAAAACAAAACAAAACAAAACAAAATCTCTTTAAGATGTGACTGTGAGTTCACATTCTTAAACCACAACAACACCTGCATTCAAAAGGACTATAAATTATGTGCCTTATACTTTATGGTTTGTTTACCAAAACTTGTAACTAAATTACACAGGTCAATCCTGCACTTAAGACTAATGACAGGAACATTCTTAATTACTTGGTGGGTGTTGTGTACAGTGCAAAGCTCTGCACATAAACTAAACATTCTACCCTCATGGAAACAGATAAGAAAAGATACTACTATCACACCATAGCAATAGGCAGAGAAACTGAAGCTAAGATTAGAAAACTTCTCCAAATCAAGTTTGATACCTAACAGAAGCAGGATTTTATAATACTTTTATACTTTATACATTACTGAACTTAAATTTAATAGTTATCCCATAATAGAATAAACAATAGGTTTAAAGATGAAACAATAGGAAAAAATTTACTTGGCTATACAGCATAGGAAGCATTTCTGTAGTTGTGAGGGCAATCTGGCTGCAACAGCTGTCACCCCACTGAGCACCAGGTGGATCTGGCTGATCTGGCTGGCCAGGCCAGTGTACCCTTCCTCCCTCACTTCTCCATGTGTGTCCCTCCTGAAGCTGTGTGCTAGCTCCAAGAAGACCACCACAGTCCATAGTGACAGCACTCCCCTGCTAGAACCTCCAAACAAACTCTCATGGAAACATTTCTGTATATCTACTGTATGATTGAGTCATGAAGAAACAAACTAATTTGTAATATGTGCATTTCCTGTTACTACAAACACAAAACTAAAAAGAATAGAACCAAATACATTCATCACAAGCAAACACAATATGGGTTCAATATTCTTTATTTGAAATTCGTGGCCCCAAAAGAGTTTAGATTTTGATATATCTGCACATACATAATGAGATGGGACCAACCTCTATACTCAAAATTCTTTGAAACTTCAGTACAATTCACAGGTGTGGTCTGAAGGTAATTTTAGACCATGTTTTTATTGTGTGTAAATTTTTACTACAAATTATGATTGTGGTCAGGTACAAAGTCTTCCCCTTGGGGCACCATGCTGGTGCTTAAAAGTTTCAGATTCCTAGTGGCTAACTGAGGGGCAGACCATGTTTCTACAGCAGTGAATGTTATAGTCACAACTGCAACAAGGAGTGTTGTAATGTTTTGCTCAAAATACGTATGGAAAATACTGACTTGCAATATTAGAAATATAAATAATCTAGAATCCAGATCATGTGCCAAAATACTAGTACTTCCTCCAATTCAAATTCTAGGATCCCAAGGTAAACTGCTGGTAGAAATTTAGATAAGATGCCAGTTGTTCTGAAGCTGTCAGCAGCGTGTCTTTCCATAATCTGAGTGGAGATAAAACCTAAATAAAAGAGACTGGATTAGGCATGGACTTTTTTTTTTTTTTTTTGAGACAGGGTCTCGCTTTGTAGTTCAGGCTGGCCCTGAGCTCACTATGGTGCCCAGGCAAGCCGCCGCGAACTCAGCAATTCTCCTGTCTCTGCCTCCCGAGTGCTGGGATTACAGGCGTGAGCGACCACGTCCGGCATTGTGGTATGCGGTGTTGATTGTTGGTGGGCATGTCTCCATGCCCAGCATTATATGTGATTACTGGGGATCGAACTCAGGACCTTGCGCTTGCGAGGCAGGCGCCAGAACCACTAAGCTAACCCTCCGGCCCGACATGGACTCTTTTTAAAAGGACTCTGCTGAGGACAAAGAAACTCATGAAAGCAATCTTGATGAGTACTGAATTATAAAAATTATAAATTCATATAATTATAAATTTTTATAATTATAAATATCTCAAAACAGAATTTAGGATTTTAACAGAGATACTCAACCTGCATGATTCCCTAAGCCACCATCTATATGCTGCTCATCCATCTCTGATTCTGAAGTACACTCCACACTATTTTCAGAATAACATATTTTCTATTTTGTCTGGAAAACTTTAAGCCCGCCCGCCCGCCCGCCTGCCTGCCTGCCTTCCTTCCTTCCTTTTGAGACAGGGTCTCACTTTGTAGTTCAGGCTGACCCCATATTCACTATGTAGCCCAGGCTAGCCTTGAACTCACACCAATCCTCCTGCCTCTGCCTCCCAAGTGCTGGGATTACAGGTGTGAGCAACCATCCCTGGCACTGTGGTGTGTGGTTACCAGGGATCAAACTCAGGGCCTCGTGCTTGCTATGCAGGCACCAGAACTACTGAGCTAAATCTCTGGCCCTCTAAGCCCCATTAACTAACTTGGTAATAGTGCATCACTCTGCAAGTACGACATGAAAATATTTATTTGAAGAAGAAAAAAAATACCAAGGATCATAAGCATATTGGGTTAAAGTATCTTACACATTTCATGTCATATAGATTAACTCAATTAGAAGCATGAGTAGCTCATGACCAAAGCAGAACAGTCTTCCTATTTGCTTACAGTCCCCTTTAATTAGCAACTTATGGCCACAGAAAGATCAATTCCAAAGACCCCATCACCACCACGCACAAAAATAAGGTAGTACATTAATGAAATAACAAGCACTATAATAACATTCATACTGACAACTAATACTTAAAGGGACATGTATCAAAATACTCGCACACACTGGGTGTGGTGGCTCATGTCTGTAATCCCAGCACTCGGGAGGCAGAGACAGGAGGATTGCTGAGTTTGAAGCTTGCCTGGGCTTCCTTATAATTCTTTTAAAAACATGTATAGAAACTGGGCGTGGTGGCTCACGCCTGTAATCCCAGCATTTGGGAGGCAGAGGCAGGAGGACTGCTGAGTTTGAGACTTGCCTGGGCTACATAGTGAGCTCAGGGCCAGCCTGAACTACAAAGTGAGACCCTGTCTCAAAAAAAAAAAAAAAATGCATAGAAAAGTGATATAGACTTATAAAAATGTGGGTGGGGTGATGACTGGGTCAGCCCAGTGGGGTACTGGATGCTGACTACCTGAGTGTTGAGGGTATAAACATCCATCAAGTTATATGTATATGGATGTATTTTTTATCAATAAAGAATGTTTTGGATATACTCAGTAATGAGCTGATTCACAAGATAAAAACATTACAGACCAAATGAACAAAAAATTTTGTTTTGTTTTTGCTCTTTTGAGACAGAGTCTGCCTATGTAGTCCAGGCTGGCCTAGAACTTAACAGCCTTGCCTCAGCCTCCTGAGTGCTGGAAATATAGGTGTGGACCACCACACTGGCTCTAGGAAAACATTCTAAGGCCTGTGTCCTATCACTCTTTGTGCTTAGGGATCATCACATACTTTATCTAATACACTGTGTTCTTACTTGAGACAAAAATTAGTCAGAAACTCATGCTGTAGTCTCCTCAATTTCAATGTGGGTTTCTATTATACAGTTATCCTCCAAATACATAAATCCTTACGAGAAGAATGGGGGGGGGGCACAAAGCTGTACACCTGGCCCCACATTCCAGGTAAAGGTGCTCCTTACAACTCTGCACAAGTCAGCAGTTACCCTGGAGAAGTGGACAGTGGTCCTACTGGGCATCTTAAATAGAACTGCTGGAGTTTCAAACACAAAATTACCTCTCCCTACTTCTAGAATTTGAAATATAGCTCTAGTTACACTTAAAAACTACAGAAATTAAAATTTTACAAAAGAAATAATCACTGGACACATTGCAACATATAACATTATACCCACAAATATAATCCTAACTTTTCCAAAGAGTAATTAAATCTAAACAATGAACTTACTAAAGCACAACCAAGAACTTTCCAAATCAACTTCACACAAAAATCCAAAGGTAAAATTATAGGGCAGCAGAGCACGGTGAAGGATCAGCATTTACTGACCACATACTAAGCGCCAAGGCAGTTGGTCACTTTTCACTTGGTTCTCACAGAAAAGCCAGCCTGGGAAAGAAATGAGGGACATGGAGGGCAGCAGAGGCTGTGGCCACAGAATCACAGGAGGGACCTTGCAGACTCCTCAGCGGGACTCTGCGGAGGTGGTGGTTTGTCTTTTTCTTTTCACCTTCTAACTAGACACGTTACCATGCAGACCCAGTGAAAAAGTAAAAAATACTACTTTAAACAGTAGCTACAGGATCAAGGTACACTCTTCGTTAGAAACAAAGCATTCTATACACAACAGGGAATTTTTGAAAAGTAGTTTCAAAAACCAGAAAATTGGGCTGGGGATTTAACTCAGTGGTTCCAGCACTGTCCAAATACAAGGTCTGAGTTCAATCCCTGGTACAAAAATCAGAATATTTTAAAAACCTTATAAATTATCTGTTCCATCTTTCTGTCTTCTATTTAAATGATGAGGAGCAACTTTTCTCAAATTAACAAGGAAGCTTTAATAGCATTACATAGGAAGGCATAAAGGAAGAAGCCAACAGTCCTACAGAAGTTTTCCTAGAGCACAGACAGTGGCTGCAGAGACCCTTCACCCTGGGTGTGGTGGTGCACACCTGTCATCCCAGGACTCAGGAGGCTGAAGCAGGATTGCTGCAAGTCGAGGCCAGTCTGGGATACATTATGAGTTCGAGGCCAGCTTGGACTACATAGAAAGACCCTGTCTCAAAAAACAAAACAAAAACCCTACTAGGACACCATGCCATTGGGAGACAGAGATGGCAGTGAGGTGAAGAGGCTGAGAAGACACTGAGCAGTCCTCTGCTCAGAAGACAAGGGCAAATTAATTCAACGGAATGTGAGGGAATGAAAACTCAATGGGGCTAGATTTCAATGAAAGAAGCTCAGGCAGCAAAGTTAAATTAACACTGTAAACACCAGCAGGTCCACAGTGCTGGGTTCAAATGCCAACATAAGACTTAACTGTGCTTCTATTTGTATTTGCATTCCTACCACTGTTGTTACTCTTGTGATTAAAAGTCACCTAGGTTTCTGTATAGTCTGACCCTATCCTGTTTTTCCCTGTAAGACCTGTTAATTATGGTACATGGCTTCTGTACAACACAAAGCTTTTCAAGAATCCATATTTTGGATTATAGATGGAATAAAACCAAAGCCACCACAGTCAGCAAGACATTTAAAATCTAGTCAACAGATCATGCCAAGTTTCTGTAGTTTCTAAAAAAATGTTTAATGTTGGGCCGGAGGGTTAACTCAGTGGTTCCGGCGCCTGCCTCACAAGCGCAAGGTCCTGAGTTCGATCCCCGGTAACCACATATAATGCTGGGCGTGGAGACTCACGCCCACCAACAATCAACACCACATACCACAATGCCGGGTGTGGTGGCTCACGCCTGTCATCCCAGCACTCGGGAGGCAGAGACAGAAGGATTGCTGAGTCCGAGGCTTGCCTGGGCTCCATAGTGAGCTCAGGGCCAGCCTGAACTACAAAGTGAGACCCTGTCTCAAAAAAAAAAAAAGTTTAATGTCTTAAATTCCAACAAGTACTACAGTAACTTTCATTAATTTTATAATAAACATTTGCAACTTTTTTTATATTTTAGTTTTTTTGTTTTGCTTTGGTTCTTTAACATTAAGACACCGCCACCATCATCTTATCTTTGAGAAAAGGGCTTGCTATGTAGCCCAGTGGAAAACACAGGTTCTTGGGCTGGACATTTAGCTCAATGGTTCCAGCACCTGCCTAGCAAGCGCAAGGTCTCTGGTTCAATCCTTGATAACCACATATAATAATACCAGGCATAGTGGCTCATACCCACCAGCAATCAGTACCACATATCACAAATGCCGGGCTTGGTGGCTCAAGGCCTATAATTCCAGCACTCAGGAGGCAGAGGCAGGAGGATTGCTGAGTTCGAGGATTGCTGAGTTCGAGGCTTGCCCAAGCTACAAAGCAAGGCCTTGTCTCAAAAAAATGTTCTCCTGTGTTGTTTTTTAAATGACACAAAAAAGAAAAACAATATGGTAAAAATAGTGTACTTTCTTCATAGCAAATACTCTATTTTAGTGCCACCAAAGGGGAAGGAAAAGGGATGAAAAAAGAATGAGATGTAAAGTGTCCCTCTCTCTGATCTCCCTCCAGTCCGTCTCCACTCCACTGGAAAGTGGTCAATCTTCCTGAAGTAGAAATCTGTATGTTTCATGCCCTCCTCAAAATATTAAATGGCTTCCAAGTCTAACACATGATGCTAGCACTTGCTGCCCTCTGCTATCTGCCCCTTGCCTGAAGCTGTACTATGCTTCACTCACGTCTGTTCTGTGTTGTGTTATCCAGCGAAGGGTCCTGAAATGCAGCTGGTCTGAACTGAGGTACTTCATGGATGTAAAATACACACCATGGTCCAAAGACAGGAGAGGGAGATACCTCCTTCGTGTCAGAAAATCGTGATGACGTGTGAAAGTGAGAATAGTCATCTGAAGGAAGTACTACTGGAAATCATTCCACCTTTTCTACTTTTTAAAATGGGGCTCCCAGTGTAACTTACTGGACAGCATTCCCCCAGCTTTCCACTCTGTCTTCTCTCCCCATCACAGCTGTCTGTCCCCACTGAACACTCAACACTCATTTGCTGAGAGGATATTGTGTGCTATAACTAAGCACTGAGCAAAGAAATGCTCTTCAGTCATCTCTCCTCATCCAAACAGTGACTGTTCTTTTTTTCTCCTGGAATTGAACTCAGGACCTTATGTTTGCCAGGCACACATGGTGCCACTGGGCTAAATCTTTGGCCCGGGTGCCGATTCTTGAAACATGAGTTGAAATGAGACTTACTTCCATGAAACTTTTCCTCAGGAACCTCCATGACGTCTCTCCTATTGTGAAATTCTACACAATACATGTTCTTCAAGGAAAATCTCATTGTACTTAGAATACTGTAGTTACATCTGGACACTGTTTATTGAGCTTAACAGCTGTCAATTCCTTATATCTGGAATCCTTTGAACCCCATTTTGGTTCCTCTAACATTTATATCCCAATAGTTTGCACAGTCTTCCCGCAAATGTTAAATCAGACACCAACAAGAGAAATGGTAGTACAATCACCAAAGGTCAAAGCAAGAAAGTAGGCATGTATGTAGTATCATTCACAATAATACACAATTCAGTCATTATAACGAACCTCTTACAACCCCTTCACCTTTGTGCTCCAGTTGGAACCATGCTGCCCTGATGACAGGCTCACCTGGCTCTCCAACCCATGAAGTAAAGGGCACTATAGGTGGGTGGGCACCCTTGGTGCCCTTTGCACCCCGAAGACTAGTCTTTTCCTTCCTGAACATTAAGCTTTGAATCACATCATTGGGACTCACTATCTCCTGAATCATCTATCTCCCACACACCCCTGGGCTCTGACCCTCCATGGTTATAAACACTTTTGCTCCTTGTTTACAATCACTCTCTCCAACACTAAGTGACAGCATTATATTTGCAGTACCTTCCCAATATCCCAGGCACAGACTGTGGCTTCCTTTATCATTACTGCACCATACATTATTATCAGCACCTCCAAAATCTCAAAGGTCCTGCTCTTTGACCATTTCCTATTTTTCCTGCAGTCTCTAAGACCTCAACCCAGCAATCTTTTGACCCAACAAGGGCCTTTAGTCCTACTATTTTTCCTCCTTTCCATTCTCCCCATTTCCATGTGTCCTCTTTCCACAATCTAAATTCCACAGCCAAACACCACTGTTGCCCTCCATACACACCCAAGCTCCTCTTTCCTGAGCATACCCTCCTGGAAAATCGTACCCCCAGTTAGCCAGTGCTCTCTGGAGCTAACTGCCCTCTTCACCAAACCCACCCACTGCCGTCCAGCATGCCCACACACTCTACTTCCCTTCCCACATTTATGATGTGAATAATCTGGTGGTAGTGCAACCTCCTAAGCACCACGTCTCCCATTCTCTTGTCCCCTAACAACAGTGTAGCAATTTTTTTCTATGTTCTAATCACTATATTATCTCTTCATTTTTTTCCTCCACCCCTCCCTTTCTGGGTCCCTCCCCTTCCTCTACTCAAATTCCTTGAATCTCAGCTACCAGTCTTTAGCTCTTCCCCTGCCAGCCTCTTCAGAACTCACTCTGCTAAGTTCTCCCCCAGCCAACTACTACAATAACTAAACTGTTCTCAAATTCATCAATGACCACAAATTGCTAATCCATTGACCACAATTCAGTTCACATCTGTGTGAGCTACAAACACTTTTGCATAGTCCTTCACTATCTATTTCCTGAAAGACCTCCTTTGCTTGGCTTTGCTGAAAATGCATGGTTTTCCATGTAACTTAGTGGCTGTCCCTTTTCAATTTCCTTTCTCCTCTGTCCTTGGGCTTCCTCCCAATCCACTGCTCCACAAAACTTGTCTTGTCTCGAGCCTTTAAATACTGTGCCTTCATATGTTGATGGCTTCTGAACTCATCTCTACCACACCCAAATCTTGAATTCACTGCTCAAGTCTACCAAGTACAAAACTTGTGCTCTTCCTCCACTCCTCCAACCACATTCTCTTTGTCTTCCCCATCTCAATGGCAATTCCATCCTTTCAAATACTCAGCCAACAGGGAGGGCATCAGGCTTGACTTCCTGTTTGCAAACACAAATCCTGCTCACACTCTATTCAAAATGAATGCAGAATCCCACCAATTTCGCCCACAAAGTGCCATCATTCCTTTGAATTACTGCACCGCCTGTTACCTAGCCTCTAGTTTCTAGCCTTGCCCTCTTCCTCTCCTGGAGTATTTTCAAGCGAACACAGCAGATGACGCTGTCACTCTTCTGCCATCATCTCCCATGTTGGGAAACAGTAATAGATGCTAAAATTAGTAGGTATGAATAGGAAAAGAAACATGATTTTACATAGTCTCAAAATGCCTCTCCAAAAAATAACCACAAAGAAGAGAGGGAAGTAACTAAAAGCCTGATAGATATTATTAATCAAGTGATCAAAGGTAACACTACCAATTATGGGATAAACCATATGCCATCCAACAGGATTAAAAACACATCACATTTCTGTGATATTCCAGCCAAAAATGCATATCCTGAATCTAATCATCAGGAAACACCAGGCAAATCCAAATCCAGGGATAATAGCTTATAACCTTCTAAACTATCAAAAGCCTGAAGGTACAAAAAGGACCTTCCAGAACAGTCCCAGACAGGAGATTACAATTATATAAGAGTAGGATGAAACATATAATCCTGGGTTAGATACCTTCTCTCTAAAGAAATTATTTAGGATGAGCATGGTGGTGCACACCTGTCACCCCAGCACTCAGGAGGTTGAGGCAGGAGGATTGCATGGAGTTCCAGGCCCTGAGCTACATAGAATGTAAACCACATAGTGAGATCCTGTCTCACACAATCAAGAAAAAAAGAAACTCTTTAGGCTACTGAAAACATTTCAACACAGTCTTTATGTAACATGTATATGAAATTGTTTTTAAAAATTGAAAATAAAGGGGCCGGAGATTTAGCTCAGTGGTTCTGGCGCCTGCCTTGCAAGCGCAAGGTCCTGAGTTCGATCCCGATAACCACGTACAATGCTGGGCATGGTGATTCACACCCACCAGCAATCAATACCACATACCACAGTGCCGGGCGTGGTGGCTCACGCCTGTCAACCCTGCACTCAGGAGGCAGAGGCAGGAGGATTGCTGAGTTTGAGTTCAAGGTTTGCCTTGGCTACATGGTGAGCTCAGGACCAGCCTGAATACAAAGTGAGACCCTGTCTCAAAAAAAAGAAAAAGAAAAGAAAAGAAAGGGCCAGAGATTTAGCTCAGTGGTTCCGCCACCTGCTGAGCAAGCGCAAGGTCCCTGGTTCAATCCCAGAAACCACATACAGTGATAGGATATTGGGCAGTGACTCACACCACCAGCAATCAGTACCACACCCCACAATGCTGGGCGTGGTGACTCACACCTGTAATCCCAGTACTTGGGAGGCAGAGGCAGGAGGATTGCTGAGTTTGAGGCTTGCCTGGGCTACATAGTGAGCTCAGGGCCAGTCTGAAATACAAAGCAAGACCCTGTCTCAAAAAATAAATAAATAAATAAAAAGCTTAAAAAAAACAAAATCAAAAACCCACACCAACCATGTAGTGGATTCCAAGACTTCAGACTTGCCATTTACCAATGTAGAAGGCTCACGGCCTGGTGTGTGCATGGGTGGCTCTTCTCAAGTCACATCTTGCTTAAAGTCATTTTTTTCAAGAAGACGCTGCAGTCTAAACACAATAAATACTTCATGTGCCTTTCTTTGGTTTATTTTCTTTTATTTATTTATTCCTATCTTATATACAATTAAACTAAGTATTACACAGCTCCCAATTAAAGAGCACACTAGCAGGCTAGTAGTTTTTCTGTTTTGTTCACCACTATAGTTCTAGGGCCTAATCCAGGGCTTGGAATGCAGTGTTTTCCAAATAAATACAAACTCATTAAATAACTGTACATGAAATCCTCTGAACAGGAAAAATTTCAGATATAATTTTAAAATATGTTCACTTTTTCAATCAAAGCAAAGAAAGACTGAAATCAGAAAAATCACTATTAAGTTGACAGTTGAAGGTATTTGAACAAGTATGCCTGCAGTATAAGTGAATGAACTAATAATACCTTCCTACAGAGCTTAGTGAGAAAAAACCACAATACTGCAACCAGCTAATACTGCAAGAAAAGGCCCACAGATATCATAGGTAAAGCATGGCCAAAACAACCTGAGTAAGACAGATGACACTTAACTATTGCATGTTGTAGAAATCTAAATGCACACAAGAAGTAAATTTTCTTAGGAGAATGGGAACGCTGTTAAACATATTCAAATAAACTAACTGGTGTGAACCAAGAGACAAATATAACCATGGTCTCTGATATTTTATTATCATATTTCCTTGAAAGACTACCAGAACAGTTTCGATTAGTTTACAGTATTATAAAATATAACTAGTATGTATTTTTTCAAAAAGCACAGTCAAAAAATCTATAATGGTATAGTTTCTACGAAGTGACCAAATCAGTAGTATCTTATTTTATCTTTTTTTTTTTTTCTCCTGAGCCACCAGGTCGTAAAACTGACCTTACTTTTCTGCAGAACTACAACAGAAAACATTATCCTATGCCAGGCAAGGTGGTGCATGTCTGTACATTAGCTGCCTGGAAGCTGAGACAGGAGAAGGTCTGCCCTCAGGACTTCAGGGCCACCACAAAGAGTCTCAAAAATAGGACAGAAACACAGGGAGACAGAGATAGACAGAGAGAAAGGATTTAAGAATGTAAGAAATGGACAACAAGTGTCGTCAGATCAATAAACCAAGGATGCATGGTAAAAAATAGGAAAACCACCAAAATAAGAGAAAGAGGATATACAATAAACAAGTTAAGAAAGAAACAGATAGGGCTGGAGATTTAGCTCAGTGGTTCCGGTACCTGCCTCACAAGTGCAAGGTCTTGAGTTCGATCCCGGTAACCACATACAGTGCTGGATATGGTGACTCACACCCACCAGCCATCAATACCACATACCACAGTGCCGGGTGTGGTGGCTCATGCCTATAATCCCAGCACTCGGAAGGCAGAGGCAGGAGCATTGCTGAGTTCCAGGCTTGCCTGGGCTACCTAGTGAGCTGAGGGCCAGCCTGAACTACAAAGCAAGACCCTGTCTCAAAAAAAAAAAACAAAAAAAGATAAAATACTAATAAGTAATCCCAAATGTAAGAAAGGAGAAATAGAATCATACAACAAATGGGAGAAATTTTAAAAAGCGAATATGAAAACAGCAAAGTTAGATCCAAATATATCAATGATAATTATACATGGACAAAATATATAATAAGAAGGAACATCAAACAAAGCAGACTTTAAGGAATTAGATAAAAAAATTTCATGGTTCAATGACTCTGTAATTAACACTCAAAAGTTTCTTTACTATAGTAAAATTAACTTAAACTCAAGAACAGTAAAAAAACAAACCTGTCTCTGCTTACGTGCTTTTATATATTTAAGACAGATTCCCTGCCTGCATCACAATGCGCTACATATGTTGAAAACCAACATGACTCTGCACTGCACCTGTAGAAAGCTGGAGCCACAAGGGACCCACCACGTGCTGTGGCTACTATTCCCAGAGTAGCAATCCCTTATCTTGGACCTGAAATTCCATGTCTCCTTCCAGAGCAGATACAATGATCAGTGCTAGGGGTCATGAGGGACAGGAATGACAGAAAGGGAAATGAAACAACCTTCAACAATGACAAATGTGCTCCCTGCTGTATCTTGGTTTCAGTGTCCTTATGTGTGTTTATTTTTTATAAACTGTACGTTTAAAATATGTGCTGTAATTGTCTGCAAATTATCATTCAATAAAATTTATATTGTCTAAATTATGCATATATCATTAGGGAAGTGCAATTTTCTTTTTTGTTGGTTTTTTTTTTTTTTTTTTTTTGAGAAAGGGTCTCGCTTTGTAGTTCAGGCTGGCCCTGAGCTCACTACGTAGCCCAGGCAAGCCGCCGCGAACTCAGCAATCCTCCTGTCTCTGCCTCCCGAGTGCTGGGATTACAGGCATGAGCCACCATGCCCGGCACTGTGGTATGTGGTATTGATTGCTGGTGGGCGTGAGTCACCATGCCCAGCATTCTATGTGGTTCCCGGTGATCGAACCCAGGACCTTGCGCTTGCAAGGCAAGCGCTGGAACCACTGAGCTAAATCTCTGGCCCGGGAAGTGCAATTTTCTAATGAAATGCCACTATACACGTGTTAGATTGGCTAAAATCCAGAAACAAAAACCCATGAATAGCAAGTGCAAACAAGGACATTGAGGAACCAGCACCTGCATCCACTACTGACAGGTGAAATAGTACACACAGTGAAGACAGTTGGACAGGTTTCACAACACTGTGTGGTCTCACTGTATGAGCCAACATTTACATTCATGACATTTTCTCAAATGAGCTAAAAACTATGTATAAAAGCCTTGCACACAAATGCTTATAGGTACCTTTTTAAGTGACAAAAACTGGATCCAACGAGTATGTCCTTCAAAGGCTAAATAAACGGTGATACATGGAATATTTTTCAAAAATAAAAATAGGGACTTCATGTAAGATGGTGGAGTGCTGAACAGTAGTGAAACAGCCTTTCTGAGATTTGTTGTCTAGAAGTTGGAATATAGCAACATGAGGAAAAGGAGGGAGGTGGGTCCCTGGGACCCAGCAAGGATCTGAAGTGAGCTGAAGCCCATAGGGGTAGTGAGGAGAGAAACCTCAGTGCAGGAGGAGATGGGAAGTGGTGCTTTTTCTGAGCCCAGACTCACTGTGTGGAAGGGGCAACTGAAAACTGCAGATGCACAGTGACTACTAGTGACCCCAGAGCCCTCCATGAAGAAATGTACCAGTGAAACCCAGCAGGGAATGCAGCAGAATGCAATGGCTGTTAAATTATTCCGGTTCAGACATCCCCCATGGGAGGGCACTAGCTAGTGGCCATCTTGGTGAGGAGCCAACTGAGCTTGGAATTCTGAGCAGCTATATGCTGGCTCCACCTAGCGGCTCCGTGTCAGGGTGGAAACAAGTTCAAATCAGCAGGACATCAAACAAGTTCAAGCTGGTAGGAGACACATGGAATATTGCAGGCTGAACAAATTTGGTTCCAGCCTCACAAGCTTCCAGGGGTTATCTAGTACCCAGTCATAAATCAATAGCAGGCTGCTGGGCTGAACCAACATGGATCTGGGGCCCATCTGCCCATGCTGTCCTACCATTGACAGCAGAAACACCCTGAGGTGGGTTTTTTGTTTTTTCTTTTCTTGTTCTGTTTTTTGTTTTCTTTTTCTGGATCGTTCTTGTTTTTATAAGAGTATGAACACTGCTTCTAGTTTCCTTATGTTCTGTTCTTGTTTTTATTTTTTCCCTTCTTTCCTTCCTGTCTTTTCTAGTTTCCTGAAGTTCAAGTAGTCTTCCTTTGTCCTCCATCCTTTCTTCTAACTTCTTCCTCTTCTGTTTATTTCTTTATTGCTTCAGCCCCTTTTAAATTTTCTCCCCTAAGAGTAAAACTGCCATATTGAGGGCAAATTTACAGTACAGAATTTTCTGGTTTGTTTTGTTATATAATCACAAAAATAGTCCATACTGTTAAAGGTGGCAAATTAATAGCTACCACAGAGTTTGTCACTTTCTAGGCTCTGTTTAATACTATTGTTATTGCTAATTATAGTACTTTAGCCAAGGTGACAATAAAATCTTCTAATCAGTTGTTCTTCCTGGTATGACAAAATTGAAATTGCCTAAAGATCATAAAGAAATGTTATGGGCCAATGTCAAAGAACCAGGGGCTAGGGGCTAGAGTAAATAGGTAACAACTTTTCATCTTCAATAAATTGAAGAGGTAGAATTATGCAACAGACTCAAAACCCAAAAGCCAGCTAAATCTGAAAGACATCGCTGAGAAGTAGCCATTCCTAAAGATTCTAAATACTAGCAATAAAGCTATCTTCCAAAGCAACTTATAAGTATCAACCCAGGAAGTAAGGTTTAAAAAAAAAAACAAAAACAAGTAGACACTTAAGAGAGAGGGACAGAGAGAGACAGAGACACACAGAGAAAGAGAGAATTAAGCCAGATGCAACCCCAAACTTCCACCTCACTAAAAGCAAACCAAGGGGGCACTGAGGTAGAACAATTTGAAAGCCATCTACATGTCCTCTCTGAAGAGGTAACAGTAGAGGCAACAAGTCAGATAAATGAGGCTCTAGGAAAAAATCCAAAATAATCGGGACAGGGGGTTTAGCTTAAATAGCTTAATTTAGCTTAAATTAAATTTAGTGGCAGACTGGCTGCCTGGCAAGCATGAGGTTCTAAATTCCATCCCTGGTATCAAAATAATAATAGGGGCCAGAGATTTAGCTCAGTGGTTCAAGCGCCTGCCTAGCAAGTGCAAAATCCCTGGTTCAATCCCAGTAAGGACATACAACAATACTGGGCGTGGTGACTCACACCCATCAGCAATCATACCACATACCACAAATGTTGGGCATGGATCACGTCTGTAATCCCAGCACTCAGGAGGCAGAGGCAGGAAGACTGCTGAGTTCGAGGCTTGCATAGGTTACATAGTGCAGTCAGGACCAGCCTGAACTACAAAGTGAGACCCTGTCTATAAGAAATAATAACAATAATAATTTCTCATATAACAGATGATGACCATAGCAAAAGACATGGTTAGAGACACTAAAGCAGATACAGATTTTTAAAAAATTGAATAGCTAATGGAAATGATGGAAACCATGAACACCCAACAGAAAAGAAATGGAATACATGAAACAGATTCAAACAGATATGCAGGAGTTTAAAACTTCCACTGAGAGTATGTGCAGAAAATAAGCCAATGTAAGGACAAGGATTGAGGCTAACAATCATGAAAAGAAAGCTTTCTTAAAAATAGCGAAGGACGGGGCCGGAGATTTAGCTCAGTGGTTCCGGCGCCTGCCTCACAAGTGCAAAGTCCTGGAGTTCAATCCCAGTAACCACATACAATGCTGGGTGTGGTGACTCACGCCCACCAGCAATCAATACCATATACCACAGTGCCGGGCGTGGTGGCTCATGCCTGTAATCCCAGCACTCGGGAGGCAGAGGCAGGAGGATTGCTGAGTTCGAGGCTTGCCTGGGCTCCACAGTGAGCTAAGGGCCAGCCCGAACTATAAAGCAAGACCCTGTCTCCCCACAAGAAGAAGAAAAAAAAAAGCAAAGGATGGGCCAGAGATTTAGCTCAGTGGTTCTGGCGCCTGCCTCGCAAGAGCAAGGTCCTGAGTTCGATCCCAGTGACCACATAGAATGCTGGGCATGGCGACTCACGCCAACCAGCAATCAATACCACATACCACAGTGCCGGGCGTGGTGGCTCATGCCTGTAATCCCAGCACTCAGGAAGCAGAGGCAGGAGGATTCCTGAGTTCCAGGCTTGCCTGGGCTACACAGTGAGCTCAGGGCCAGCCAGAACTACAAAGCGAGACCCTGTCTCAAAAAAAAAAAAAAAAAAAAAAAAAAAAAAAAAAAAAAAAAAAAAAAAAAAGCAAAGGACCAGAAAAAAGCAATCCAGCAGCTGCTAGATGATGCAAAGAATAACATAAGATTGATCATAGTTAATGAAAAAGCACGATAGTGAAGATGGCATTTTAAAAAATCTGTTCATAGGGCCGGAGGGTTAGCTCAGTGGTTCCGGCGCCTGCCTCGCAAGCACAAGGTCCTGAGTTCGATCCCCGGTAACCACATACAATGCTAGGCGTGAAGACTCATGCCCACCAGCAATCAATGCCACATGCCACAGTGCCGGGCATGGTGGCTCACACCTGTGGTCCCAGCACTCCGGAGGCAGAGACAGGAGGACTGCTGAGTTGGAGGCTTGCCTGGACTACATGGTGAGCTCAGAGCCAGCCTGAACTTCAAAGCAAGACCCTGTCTCAAAAAAAAAAAAAAAAAATCTGTTCATAGAAGTAATGACAACTTCCTGAGCATGGGGAAAAAAACTTGATATACAGAAAAATAAAGGATACAGAACCCCAATTAGCCATAATCAAAAGAAACTATATCAAGGCATATAAGAAATATACCAGCTGGGTATGTAGATCAGTGGCACTGCACCTGCCTGGCAAACACAACATCCTGAATTTGATCCCTGGTACAAAAAAAAAGATTCCAGAAATTCAACACTATTGCAGAATATTAAAAGCTGTTAAAGAAAAGAAATAAATTTTATAAAAGACAAGCCTATAAGAATCACGGCAGACATTATTAACGCAACTTCTTGAGTGAAGGAAAGTTTGGAGTGAAATAGCTCAAGCCCTAAAATAAAACAACCTCAATGCCAGACGTGGTGGCTCACGCCTGTAATCCCAGCACTCGGGAGGCAGAGACAGGAGGATTGCTGAGTTCGCGGTGGCTTGCCTGGGCTCCATAGTGAGCTCAGGGCCAGCCTGAACTACAAAGCGAGACCCTGTCTCCAAAAAGCAAAAAAATAAAATAAAAAATTAAAAAAAAATAAAACAACCTCCAGGGCCGGAGGGTTAGCTCAGTGGTTCCGGCACCTGCCTCGCAAGCGCAAGGTCCTGAGTTCGATCCCGGTAACCACATATAATGCTGGGCGTGGAGACACGCTCACCAACAATCAACACTGCATACTACAATGCCGGACGTGGTGGCTCATGCCTGTAGTCCCAGCACTCGGGAGGCAGAGACAGGAGGATTGCTGAGTTTGCGGCAGCTTGCCTGGGCACCACAGTGAGCTCAGGGCCAGCCTGAACTACAAAGCGAGACCCTGTCTCAAAAAGCAAAGAGAAAAAAAACAAACAAACAACCTCCAACCCAGATTGATGTTACCCTGTAAAACTATCTTTCAAAATTGACATACTTCCATTTCAAAAAAACACCTGAAGCTATTCATAACCACCAAAATAGCACTCCAAAATATTCTGGACAGTCTAGAAAGAAATAACAAGGACTAGAAGAACCTCTACAGAATGAATAACCACATACAACAGTCCACCAAGCAGGACAAGTATTTAAACAGGGAAAAGGAGGGCAACAACAAGAAAATAACATGACAAGGATAAATCAGTCGTATCAGTTAATGTAAATGTCTTGATTCACCAATCAAAAGAAACAAGACTGCAGAATGGATCAAGAAGCAATATTCAATAATTTGAGGCATACAAGGAAAACATTTAATTAAAAAAGAAATTCATAGACTGAAAGCAAAAAGACAGGAAACAATATTTGTGAGAAAGGAACCTGGAAAAAAGGAGGGGTAGCTATTCTATTTGCAGATAAAGTGAGTTTCAAACTAGGACTGATTAAGAAAATCAAACATCAGTACATCTTTGCAAAGAGAACAATCCAAAAGAAAGATGACAATGCACCACATACCAATGCATCCATATATATAAAACAAATATTAACGGACATAAAAAGTGAAGTACTGAGGGCCAGAGATTTAGCTCAGTGGTTCCAGCACCTGCCTCACAAGCGCAAGGTTGGGAGTTCGATCCTGGTAAACACATACAACAATACTGGGCATGGTGACTCACACCCACCAGCAAACAGTACCACATACCACACTGCCAGGTGTGGTGGCTCATGCCTATAATCCCAGCACTCGGGAGGCAGAGGCAGGAGGATTGCTAAATTCCAGGCTTGCCTGGGCTACATAGTGAGCTCAGGGCCAGCCTGAACAATAAAGTGAGACCCTATCTCAAAAAAAAAAGTGAAGTACTAATACAATTACAATGGGGGAATCTCAGTATCATAGACCAACTAGACAAAAATCAACAAACAAACCTTAGAACTGAACCAAACTTCTGAACATATGGACTTAACAGATGTCTATAGTGTGTTTCACCCTGCAATATCAGAATACATATCTTTTTTAGCTGATCATGGGACTTCTCCAAAATACAGCACATACTACTTAACAGAATTGTAGAGGACAACAATATTGTTTTGTTCTGTTTTGTTTTGTTTTTTTCTGAGACAGGGTCTTGCTCTGTAGTTCAGGCTGGCTCTGAGCTCACTATGTAGCCCAGGCAAGCCTTGAACTCAGCAATCCTCCTGTCTCTGCCTCACGAGTGCTGGGATTACAGGCATGAGCCACCATGCCCGGCACTGTGGTATGTGGTATTGATTGTTGGTGAGCCTGAGTCTCCACGCCCAGCATTGTATGTGGTTACCGGGGATCGAACTCAGGACCTTGTGCTTGCGAGGCAGGTGCCGGAACCACTGAGCTAACCCTCCGGCCCAAGGACAACAATATTGATTATGCCCAAAGCAAGCTATAAGCAGTGAAGGCTGTAAAGAGTTAACACCTCAACTGGCTTGTTCTGAGAAGCAACTCTGGCCAAAACCTACTTGGTGAGGTCAGACTAACTCAAACCCAAATTTTGTTCCTACAATTAAAAACTTCTTGACCAGAAGGCCAATGCTTTGTTTTGTTTATTCTATTCCTAATTTGAGAGTGCTTCATCTTTTTCCTTCACAAGCTTTGCCTGCATTAGTATCATAGTAACTGCATGTCCCTACACATAGTTCCCTTTAGGACAGTTTGCCTTTATACAAATTGATTACCAATAAAAATCTGTGGCTTGGACTAATCAGTGCTTTTAGCTAAATAGGCAATATTGGCCATCCTGACTCCCTAGTTTCACTAGTTCTGTCTTTTAGTTTTTTCCCTCAGCCTTGGATCATACACTGAGCAGGAGACTGGAACTTACTACAGAAGTCTCTGGTACAGAACATGCTTAATTCAAAGAACTGAAATTATCTCATGCATCTTATCAGGCCATAGTTCAATGATACGGGAAATTGGTGGGAAAAAAAACACAGAAGAACTTTACAAACACATGGACATTAACATCCTCATGAACAACCAATAGGTCACAGATGAAATTTAAATAAATTAAACAGTTTCTATGATTAAACCAAAATGCCAATATAACATACCAGAACTTATGGAACACAGTGAAAGCAGTCCTAGTACGAAAATTTATAGCAGTGAATTATCATATCAAAAAAAACCTGAGCTCAAATAAACAACCTAATGTTGAATCTCAAACTTCTAAAAACAAAATAAAGCATGTCAAGTTCAAAGTTCATATGAGGGAGGAAATTAGATCAGAGAAGAAATTAATACAATGGAGACTAAGAAAATAATACAAAAATAATCAGTAAATAGAAAAGGTGCTCTTTGAAAGATTAAAATTGATAAACCCTCAGCCAAATTTATCCAAAAGAACACTCAAATCTAAGAAATTAGAAATGAAAATGGTAAAATCACAACAGATTCTTCAGAAATCCAGATTATCAACACCTACAATTTAAGAACCTGTAATCCAGTAAGATGGAAAACAGAAGAAATGGACAGACTGATAGATATATATGAATTACCAAAACTGAATTAAGAAGTTACAAAAATTCTAAATGAACCAACACCAATCAATGACTTTGAAGATGTAATTGAAAACCAACAAAAAAAACTCTGGTCCTTGACAGATTGGCTGCTAATACAAGACCTAATGCCACTACTTTTCAAACTCTTTAATGAAATTGAAAGGGAAGCATTACTTCCAAAGTCATTCTTGAAAGGAACCATTATCCTGGTACCAAAACCAGAGAAAGATCCAATAAAAATTAATTACTATAGGTGACTCTTCCTAATAAACATAGACACAAAAATCCTGAATAACTTGAGGAGAAAATGGGACAAAGTAACATAAAATTTAGGACCAGAGATTTAGCTCAATGGTTCCAATGCCTGCTTAGCAAGCACAAGATCCCTGGTTCGATCCTTGATAACCACATACAACAATATCTGGCACGGTGACTCACACCCACCAGCAGTCAGCACCACATACCACAACGCCAGGTGTGGTAGCTCATGCCTATAATCCCAGCCCTCGCAAGGTAGAGGCAGGAGGATTGCTGAGTCAAGGCTTGCCTGGGCTACACAGTGAGCTCAGGGCCAGCCTGAACTACAAAGCGAGACCCTGTCTCAAAAAAAAAAAAAAAAAAAAGATATAGGTGTAATTTTTTTTTCTTTTTTTTGAGACAGGGTCTCGTCTATAGTTCAGGCTGGCCCTGAGCTTACTAGGTAGCCCAGGCAAGCCTCAAACTCAAGCAATCTTCCTGCCTCTGCCTTCCGAGCACTGGGATTACAGGTGTGAGCCACCACACCTGGCATTGTGGTGTGTGATGTTGACTGCTGGTGGGTGTGAGTCACCACACTGGGTACTGCTGTACATGTTTATGGGGGCTTGAACTCATCAGGACCTTGTACCAGCTAGGCAGGCGCCAGATCCACTGAGCTAAATCTCTGGCCCTGCTAAAACATTTTTTAACAGGCATAACTAGAGATAGCAAAAAATCTGTTACTGGGGATAAGGGAATATAGGAAGGAGAAAGGTAGAGCATGATGCTTTTTAGGACAGCAAACTTCTGCAGTGTGGTATGAAAACAATGAAAATGTACAACACAAGAGTAAGCTACAGTACACTATGGCCCTTAGTTCATAACAACACATTAGTTCACCAGCTATGACAGGTGCCCGCCTCAATGTAGGATGTTAGCCACAGAGGGTGCTGGGAAGGCAGGGGAGTCATATAGTCACAGGGGTCCCATAGAAATTACTCTCTTGTCCGTCCTATACAGACCTAAACAGTGCTCTGAGAAGTAGTCCACTGAATTCTTTCAGGCATGGAGCACAATTAGAATTCATTTTAATATTTCTTTAGAGAAAAGGATATCATAACACAGCTCAACTCAGAAAAACATTTTAGCCTGGTATGGTGACACATACCTGTAAATCCAGTACTTGGGAGGTTGAAACAGGAAGACTGTCAACAAGGCCATCCAGGAGGACACAGTTCAAATCAACCTGAATTACAGTACAAGACCCTGTTTCAAAATAATTATAGTCCAGAAGTCTTTAATTCTTTGACATCTGTTTTAGAAAACAGATGCCGGCAGCTCAGGCTCCTTCCCAGTGGTTCTCATAACGTGTGCCTCTCCAGATGAAGCTCACTGGCATTTCTATTAAACCTAGGTTCGTGACACCACTTTCTGTGGCTTCCTTTTGGATCATTTTCTTTCACAAGTTTCAGGAAAGTATATGGGCCCTGAAAAGTACTTAATGTTTACAATACACTCATTAATTCTCTTGGCAAGAATCTTGCCCATACTTTGTGTGCACAAAAGATGCCAACAGCAGGTGGGGTCTCACTGGTGATGTGTCCTGGGTTGCCACGGTAGCAGTATGTGGAGTATTCTTTTCTAACGGGATATCCCTTAACATCTGCAGTATCACTCTTCTTTAAGTTTGCCTATCTGTGGCCAAAGCAACAGCTCTATGTTTTCTAGATGGCCTAAAGAACCTGACTAGGGAGCCTCTCCTCTTTCTCTTCATGCCTGGCAGTCACTTGGGTGAATTACTGGAAGACAACAGTGCCAGCCAAAAGGAAGTAGAACGATCAGAATCCCAGAATAGCAGTGAAAACATATCAGACTTACTCTCCCTGCAGCAGATTCTGCCACATCTAAATATGTTTCAGCTTCATAAGGTAATAAAGTAATCTATCATGGACATATTATTTTCATCTTTTTACATCCTGGACATTGTTTTCACATTTTGCATGTCTTTGCTGAATTATCTCTAAATCCTTTAAAACTTACTTCATTAGGGCCGGATTCAGCTCACTACTTCTGGCATCTTCCTGGCAAACACAAGGTCCTGAGATCGTTCGATCCCTGGTATCACACACCACAATGCCAGGTGTGATATCTCACACCTGTAATCCCAGCACTCCGAGTGCAGAGGCAGGAGGACTGCTGAGAGTTCAAGGCTAGCTTGGGCTACATAGTGAGTTCAGGGCCAGACTGAACTACAAAAAACCAAGACCCTTGGGGCTGGAGATTTAGCTCAGTGGTCCCAGCACCTGCTTAGCAAGTGCAAGTTCCCTGGTTTGATCCCAACAACCACATACAACAAAAAACCGGTGTGGTGGCCATGCCCACCAGCAATCAGTACCACATACCACAAATGCTGGGCTTGGTGGCTTAAACCTGTAATCCCAGCACTCGGAAGGCAGAGGCAGGAAGATTGCTGAGCTCGAGGCTTGCCTGAGTTACACAGTGAGCTCAGGGCCAGCCTGAACTACAAAGTGAGACCCTGTCTCAAAAAAAAAAAAAAAAAAATCTATAGCATAGGAAACACATGAGCAGCTATGAATGGCAAATTCTTCCCTAGTATTTAATTTCCTGTACTACAACAGAAAGAAAGACTCAACAAGCTAAAAGGTTACATACACAAGGGCTTATTCTCTCTAGTTCTGGCATCTCTACTATACTGCATTTCTCTCTCAGGTATGCAATTCTCATCTGACTTAAGAGACAACTGGTAAAACAGGTTCTGAAACACCAAAGCTTCAAATTTTTTGCCATAACAGATAATAAAAAGCAAATTTCTTTAAGAAGTAAAAACCTTTTCTTCTTTTTTCATGAGACAGAGTCTTGCTATATAGCACCGACTAGCTTTGAACTCATGAGATACCCCAAGCTGGCCTCAAACTCCTGACAATCCTCCTGCCTCACCCTCCAAAGTGCTGGGATTCTAGGCATGTGCCACCACATGCAACAGACGTAAAGAATTTAATTTCTGACATACTTGTCTCCCAGAATATGTCCTGTGACTGACACTATATTATTCCAAAGCAAGTGTGCTAAAACAAACAGCAGAAACTTTAAAACTGCATTAAAATCGGGCCGGAGGGTTAGCTCAGTGGTTCTGGTGCCTGCCTCCCAAGTGCAAGGTCCTGAGTTCGATCCCCGGTAACCACATACAATGCTGGGCATGGAGACTCAAGCCCACCAGCAATTAATACCACATACCACAGTCCAGGCGTGGTGGTTCACGCCTGTAATCCCAACACTCAGGAGGCAGAGACAGGAGGATTGCTGAGTTTGAGGTTTGCCTGGACTACATAGTGAGCTCAGAGCCAGCCTGAACTACAAAACGAGACCCTGTCTCAAAATAAAAAAAAAAAATACTGCATTAAAATCAATAAATTCAGAGACTTGAAATGTATTAAAAGAACCACGCTGTTTTCTTCAGATCCTAAGTGCAGTACAATTTACAGCAAACCAAGTATAAAACAAACCCTTTAACTGATGAAAGATGCATGCACGGAGTGAGGCTGAGGCTGGTCCTCCTCTATGGGTTTCTTACAGCCGAATCACTTACTTGTCTAGCTTACAGTGGGATTCAGTTTTGCAGATTCAGGAATAACGAGGATGAAGAAGGATGCAAGCTAAATGACATCTTATGTCAATACAGTAATTAAAAACCATGAATTTCACTAACTTTCTAGGACAGGTCCAAAAATCAAATGATTAATTTACCAACCAAGAAGATCTCAAAAATAAATACTTAAGCCGGGCGTGGTGGCTCATGCCTGTAATCCCAGCACTCGGGAGGCAGAGGCAGGAGGATTGCAGAGTTCGAGGCTTGCCTGGGCTACATAGTGAGCTCAGGGCCAGCCTGAACTACAAAGCGAGACCCTGTCTCAATCAATCAATCAATCAATCAATCAATCAATCAATACTTAAAGGAGTTAGGGAAAAGAAATTATGTGACTTTAAAGTAGACTGACTTGAAATAGACTATTATCATCTAATTACATAACTTCTATAAACTTCAATAGTAACAGTTAAACATTAGTTCTTTAGAACTACTGTGTAAAAGAAAGAAAATAAAACTTCTACAAAACACCAGGTACAAGGGCCAGGGATTTAGCTCAGTGATGCTGCACCTGCCTACCAAGCACAAGGTCCTGAGTTCCATCTCTGGTTCTTGGGGAAAAAATAGTAGGCACATACATATAAGGAGTGTTTCTAAACACTTTGTTTTGTCAGCAGTACTAAAGAAATGATGATTACTTGAATACCTTAACAATTTGGATTAGTTCAGCTATATAGGACAAAAAAAACCACAAACCAATCAGCAGCTTTCAGGTCCATTTGCCTCTGTGAGGCTCAGTAATAAGCGACCCAGATGGCTCAGCTCTATCCCTCAACACAGGAGCGAGGAAGTCAGGAAGGCACGCACCAGCGGGATCTGAGGGCAGCTGCAGAAAGGTGGCTGGAAACACACGTGCTCCCTGGAAGGACCCTTCCCTGAAGTTGCTCACCAAGCCCTAGTGCTCACAGTCCCTAACCCTGCCGCACTCACAAGACCAGTCTGTCACAAACTAGAGCCTTATTGCATTCACACAGCCCAAATGCAAGGGGTTTTCCTGTGCAGAACCAGAAGATAACAGACATTTGAGCCACAAGGAAGCTGTTGCATGTGTATGCCTACTTTTTCAACTTTTAAAATTAGAACCAGGCATGGTGGTGCACACTTATAGTCCCATCTCTTAGGATGCTAAGGCAAGAGGACTGGCTGCAAGTTTGAGGCCTGCCTGGGCTTCTTCGTGCTTTCAGGGACAGGCTGAATTACAAACCCAGACCCTATCTCAATCAATCAATCAATTAATCAGACCAGGTTTTCTCAAGAGCACTGTCTCCTCTTAAATAATTCAACATTTAAGTATAAAGAAGACACCAACACTGGGTTCCTTAGTTGGGATCATAGGGACAATAACAAACATGTGTCAGCAATGTAATAACATTTCACATAAATTATGGCACAGAATAAAATTATTTCATGTGTTACTCTGGTGAGATAATGTGTTTTTACTTAATTCTATGGAATTCCCTTTCAGACACCTATCCTACTTTAACCTTAAAAAAAAAAAAACTAAAGCACCAGAAAAAAACAAGTGAGATACTTTTTAAGATACTGGAGGTTGGGCTGGGATTTAGTTCAGTGGTGTTGTACCTACCCTTCCAAGTGCAAGGTCCTGAGTTCAATCTCTGGTACCAAAATAAAAAACAAAAGACACTGGACGTCAACCAGTGAGACTGGAGTGACAAGCAGGCCTGAGCTGACCGCAGCTCACCACACAAGGACCAGTCCCAGACGACACTCCTAGAAAGGGAATAAGTGACCACACGGGCAGCAGCAGAGTTGGAGCCCAGGGAGGACGGGGCACAGAAAGACATGGACGTGCCTCAGTCTGCATCTTGGTAAGGGAACTCTCAGGCATCTGTGTGGGAAGACTCCCTGGAGCAGATGGCTACGTCCTTGTCACCCGAGCCAGGACAGCCTATGATTCAAGGGCCTGAGATCCAGTACTTGTCTAGGAGTGTTTTCTGCTGCTGTGACTGAATAAATAAGCTTCTCCAGTTTGTGGCTCTAAACAGCAAGTCCAAAGCCAAGGGCTGAGTATGGGGAGGCCCTCCGAGCCACCTTGTCCATGGAGGAAGGTGAGAGAGCACATGCGGGCAAGTCCACTGCACACCTCAAGCTCATTACCTCCCAGCACTGCTACATGGCAGCGATTCAAGCTCACAGGAGAGCTGATGGAGACATTCCAACCACAGCAGTACTCAGAAGGGTTTTGTCTCAGCAGCACAGAAAACTCAGTCTCAGATGAACCACTATTCTTTATAAACTCAGGAGAAAGCAAGGGACAAAAGGATTAAACTGCAAAAATTACATCTCCCAAGGATGAACTACAACTGTATCCATTCAATGCCATTCACAAATACAAAATCTCTACCATTCAAAAAGTGTAAACTAGCCAGGCATAGTGGCTCATGTCTGTAATTCCAGCACTCAGGAAGCAGAGGCAGGAAGACTGCCCCAAGTTCAAGGCCACCCAGGGCTACAAAGTGAGTTCAGGGCCAGCCTGAACTACAAAGTGAGATCCTGTCTCAAAAAAAAAAAGTGCAAACTAGCTGGGCTTAGTAGCACACATCTGTGATCCCAGCACTCAAGAGAAGGTGAAGCAGGAGGATCACTGTGAGTTCAAGACCAGCCTGAGCTACATAGTGAGTTTGAGGCCAGCCTGGACTACACAAATGGACCTTGTCTCAAAAAGGACATAAATCAAAAGTCTCCAGATAAAAAGTATCATGTGTATGATTAAAAGTATAGTGGATGGTACTAACAGGGACCTAGACACTGTGAAAGAGAAGACAAGGGAACCTAAAATACAGAAGTAAGGATTATGAAAATGAAGTATAGGGGCAGGGAACAAAATGAACAGATTCTGTACACTGTGGCACCATATGCAGCAACCTAATATATATATGTAACTGGAGTCACTAGAATGGAAAAAGAGAACAAAAAAAAAATTATGTGAAGAAATAAGAGCTCAAGATCCCCAATACGTGAAAACTAAAAACTACTACACATCAAGAAGCTCAACAGGACCGGAGGATTAGCTCAGTGGTTCTGGCGCCTGCCTTGCAAACTCAAGGTCCTGAGTTCGATCCCCGGTAACCACATACAATGATGGGCATGGAGACTCACGCCCACCAGCAATCAATACCACATACCACAATGCCGGGCGTGGTGGCTCACACCTGTAATCCCAGCACTTGGGAGGCAGACAGGTGGATTGCTGAGTTCGAGGCTTGCCTGGGCTACATAGTGAACTCAGAGCCAGCCTGAACTACAAAGCAAGACCCTGTCTCAAAAAAAAAAAAAAAAAAAAAAAAAAAAAAAAAAAAAAAAAAAAAAAAAAAAAAAAAAAAAAAAAAAAAAAAAAAAAAAAAAAAAAAAAAAAAAAAAAAAAAAAAAGAAGCTCAACAATACAAGATGAGAAATAGCAAAGGACATAATCAGATTGATTCCAACTAGTCAGAAGAACAAAGTCCTAAAGAGCCAGAGAAAACAGGGCACCTTCTGGAGAGCAATACACACAGACCAAATACGATGGAGACTGGAACCACCCCTTCCAGTAATTCTCCATCAGGATCCACATAAAAGAAAAGAGAAGCACCTGCTACATGTTCCCTAGGACTTTTAGGAAACATGGAGCTAACCGCTCTAAGCAGGCCTCCAGTAAAGTGCTGATTTAAAAAATAAGAAAACATGCAGCTATTCTTTTGGCCACCCACATGCAAATCTTCTAAATAATGCTACTGGAGACAGTAAGAGATGGGCACTGTTAAAAAGGACTGTTGGGGGCCGGAGGGTTAGCTCAGTGGTTCCGGCGCCTGCCTCGCAAGCACAAGGACCTGAGTTCGATCCCCGGTAACCACATAGAATGCTGGGCGTGGTGACCCACACCCACAAGCAATCAATACCACATACCACAGTGCCAGGCGTGGTGGCTCACACCTGTAATCCCAGCACTCAGAAGGCAGAGACAGGAGGATTGCTGAGTGCTACATAGTGAGCTCAGGGCCAGCCTGAACTACAAAGTGAGACCCTGTCTCAAAAAAAAAAAGGACTGTGGGGCCGGAGGGTTAGCTCAGTGGTTCCGGCGCCAGCTTTGCAAGCGCAAGGACCTGAGTTCGACCCCGCATACCACAATGCCGGACGTGGTGGCTCACGCCTGTCATCCCAGCGCTCGGGAGGCAGAGACGGGAGGATTGCTGAGATCGCGGCAGCTTGCCTGGGCACCATAGTGAGCTCAGGGCCAGCCTGAACTACAAAGCGAGACCCTGTCTCCAAAAAGCAAAAAAAAAAAAAAAAAAAAAAGGACTGTTACTATCTTACTAAAGCAAAGTCCAAGAGTCTACATTGTTATCTGAGTTCTATATAAGCAAGGTAATGCTGATATTCTTACCAAGAAAAATCAGTGATCCTACAAACACAGTAACATTCCCCATTTAGGGGAAAAAAGTCAGCTCCCTGCTATTGTTCACTGAATTTTACATAAACATGCTCTTTGGGGCTGAAATAAATCTGGTTTTCAAAGTGAAAATAAAATACAAAGATTATTCTTTTTTTTTAAATTGAATTCTTTATTGGTACAATTTATATACATCTCAAAATCACATATAACATTGGGGAATTTGTACCAGTATATGACACAAGTTAATTCTCATTTTTACCCATATCCCTACCCACCCACACCTCCTCCCCCTCTTTATATATGCTCTTTTATTTTCTTTCTGTATCATATTTATTCCTTCCCCTCATCACATTCCCACACCAAGTTTCCTATAGAAATATTCCACTCTAGTCTACGGCCATACCACCCTGAACGCACCCGATCTCGTCTGATCTCGGAAGCTAAGCAGGGTCGGGCCTGGTTAGTACTTGGATGGGAGAAATATTCCACTCTATAAAAGCTGTCCTACTTTCTAGAGCTCATTTGCATCTATAGGTGTTCATGCCAAAGAGAAGATCCGGAAATTGTCTATCTGTGATCTATTGATTTCACTTATTAGTATATCCTCCAGGTGTCTCCATTACAAAGATCATTCTTAAGAGTTATTTCTGAAGTGAACTTGTCTCTAATCCCACTGTGACAGAAATGTACTTGATGACCAGTATTTAGTAACATTTTTCAAAGCAAAGAGCAACACAAAGCAGAATGCCATGGTCTGCACAAAATACTGCACTTATCTTCAGCTCCTCTCGCCACCCTTGTCACCGTGTGAGAGCATCTCTGCTGCAACCAGCTGACTTTGTGTCTCTATCATGCACAAGAATGCTACATTTTCTAGGACTTGACATGTTCAACAAACCAGAAATACTGCATTTTGTAAATGAAAATATCACTACAAGTAGAATGGTGTCTCGTTTCCCAGGACTACTAGAGCACTGTGAAAATACTGAAGCAGATATGTGGGCAAGCTCTGAGATGAGGATAGGACTGGAGACCACAAGTTATCTCAGGGTGAATGCTGCTGGTGAGGGCAGTCAGGGCACAGGAAGAGGCTCCACACACTTGCGAGACGAGAAAGCTTCAGGGAATATGTGTGGCAGAGCGATCAGGAAAAGGAGGAAGTCAAGAGCTGGAGAGCCAGGCTCAGGGGAAGGGCTGACCCATCACCACAGAGAGGCACCCCTGGTGAGAACCAAAGGAAAAGTGCCTGAGCTGCTAGGAAAGTATTCCCATCAAGCCACAGCACAATAAACAGGAGTAAAACAAAGACATCCAGTTTAAGGGGAAATGAACACTGAAGCAGTATTTTTAGAAAAGAAAAACATAATCTATCAATCTAACAAAATGATCACAGAAATGAAGAATTAAAAACATTACAAATAGAAAATGACCAGTTTTTATGGCTAGGAGGACTGAGACAGGAAGGTAGGATGTGGCAAAGCTGACTGGGGGAGTGAGGGTGACCAGGTCCCAGGACACCACCCAAGTAATTCCCAGGGCCCCAGAGCTCCATGCATGGAAGAAATGGCCAGGACACCAATGAAAGCATAATTTTATTTTATCTAGGTTTTAATTTTACTCAGCACAGGCTCGCTCTGCAGAGCGTTTCTCCCTCGCACTTCAATTTTCAAATAAACTGTTACTATTACACTTGTTTCATGCAATTCTTTGTTGAAGACGAAAAGAACCTGGAAACCAAGAGGCAAATACCTCACAACCCAGTAACAGAAACTTTCACATGTTTTCATTCTATTTTTTAATTTCCAATTTTATATCACTGCAAGGTTTTAAATAACAGGTTTAAAAAACTAGACAGGGGGGCCGGAGGGTTAGCTCAGTGGTTCCGGCGCCGGCCTCGCAAGCGCAAGGACCTGAGTTCGATCCCCGGTAACCACATATAATGCTGGGTGTGGAGACACGCCCACCAACAATCAACACCGCATACCACAATGCCGGACGTGGTGGCTCACGCCTGTCATCCCAGCACTCGGGAGGCAGAGACAGGAGGATTGCTGA
>PVIC010012019.1:0-40446 GCA_004025085.1 Thryonomys swinderianus
TTTTTTTTTTTTTTTTTTTTTTTTTTTGAGACAGGGTCTTGCTTTGCAGTTCAGGCTGGCTCTGAGCTCATTATGTAGCCCAGGCAAGCTTCGAACTCAGCAATCCTCCTGTCTCTGACTCCCGAGTGCTGGGATTACATGCGTGAGCCACCACACCCGGAAAACTTACAGTGGTTTAAAGCATAAGAAGAAAAACATTTGCAAGTGATATATTATCACTTTCTACTGATCACTAACTTCTAAGTATTTTTTCCCCCCAATAGGAGACATGGCTTCCAGTAGGTGATACAAAACATGGCCACTGAAAGTGTCCAAATGGAAAGATGTTTGTGATAATTAACTTCATATATTTTTGGATTTAAACTGAAAAATTCAAAGGATTACATTTATTAATCTTTCAGAAGCAGTCAGCATTTTGTGGGTTGAAGGTAGAAACCAGTGTTCAGATAAAATGAATAGGTATTTCTAAAGATGGTAGAAAGGTGTTAAGTAGAGAAAACTAAACAATTCTTCAAGAGCAACTCATACAATGATAGTTACAGTGAATTTACCATACATTTGCCTATACTGTTATAATTAATGAAAACCAACAATGTCATAAGTGTGTATTTTCCATTTAATGTTGTTATTTCAAATCCTATCTTAGTCTTAGTGACTTAAGTTGTGATGGTAAATATCATTTTAGTGATATAGACATGAAATGCACAAATGGAAATGCACAAATCTGATTTTTAAAACATTAAATCCTTGTTTTTTTTCTCAAAATAGGTTATTATTTTATATTTCCATTGACTTCTTTGCTGCATTTTAAGGTTTTATTTATATGAGATTAACAGATTGGAAAAAGGAGTAGACTATTGCTTTAAATTAAAAACATTTAATTTGTGGGTTGTAAATGCATAGTTCTATTATGAAATGTTATGATATATTTTTTTCTCAAATTCCTTTTTTAAGAAAGGGCCACTGTACTACTGAATTTCTACTTCTAAAGATTTTGCATTTCACATATATAAATTCTAACTAAATGAATTTATGTTATCCAGGAAAAATCAAATTTCAATATGGATAAAACATTACAACACTGATTTTTGAATTTTATGTTTGTTGTAATTTTAAAAAATAAAATTTTTGATAATTTTGAGAATGACTCAGTAGTTTTCATTGAAGTATAAGTAGTTTGGTATCTCTAGTGCATGAATTTTCACTGCAAATTGGAATAGGAGCAAAGGTTCAGGGAGTTACTGGTCAGGGTGTAACAGACTTGTCACACCAGTTGATGCAACGTCATATGTGATTGGATTTCTAGTCACAAATTGCTTAGTTGTGTTCAGGACAGCAGTCAGGTAGGAATATCAAAATAATTTTGCTCACTGTCCACCTCAGACTACTCCATTCTTTTTCTTATTGGACTTTGAATACATTTATATTTCTTAGGATACATTTAAAACATATCTAAACAATGAATTACTTCCAAGAGGATATGTCTTTTTTAATTTTTTTTTTGAGACAGGGTCTTGCTTCATAGTTCAGGCTGGCCCTGAGCTCACTATGTAGCCCAGGCAAACCTCGAACTCAGCAATCCTCCTGTCTCTGCCTCCCAAGTGCTGAGATTATAGACATGAGCCACCACGCCCAGCGTCTTTTTTAATTTTTAAAGTAAAGCTTTATTATTAAAGACTACCATTTCTAATTCTGTTATATGCAGTATTTCATTGGGTTTTCCTCTGTCAAAAATTCTATAAATTCCTCTTTTCTAAGGTAATTAGTGGCATTAATTGACAGAGAATATGTGAATGACTTTCTTTAATAGTTAAAGTATTAAAAATTTGAATTTTTGCTGTGAAAAGTCATGCTCTATACTGTTTCTAAAGATTTCCTTGAAAATTTCTAAAACTACTAAACTACTAATCTAAATTTTAATATTTTGGACATGTAAATGAATTGATCAGAAATAAAAGATCATTGAGGAGTCAAAGATAAGTTAATTTAATAATCCTAAAATGATAAGCTTACACTGAACCTATCTTTTATGTTAGGAACCAAGTAAGTGCATTAGAACTTTTATTTTCTGGTAGTATATTGTGTAAGTCTTAATGTGCCCAAATATATAGAACCTAATCAAAGACTTAGCTGTATAAGCCTGAAAGCCAAAATAGAATGATCATCATATAAATATTAACTAAAATGGAATCCACTCCCAAAAGTATTTAAAAATACAAATCATTTAGTCACTAGAAGTCATTGAATCAAAAAGAAATCTCCCTTATAAATATCTAAACTCAGATGGCCATATTATTGCCTGCATTCATATCTGGTATCACATCTGTTAATTTAATTTAGTACTACTTGTTCCTGCTGATTGATGCTGACAGTAGACTTGCAAAGGAAAATTCCTTGAATCTGCAGAAATCTTCCTTAAATTATTCAAATTAATTCTGTTGGAGGGGTTATAAGAAGGATGTCATAGTAAAGATCACAAAACACATAAGGAATAGTACTATGAGCTCTAGTCAACAGAAAACAAAAATATAAAAAGTTTTTGAAAACTAACTAATACTAGGATTAGCAAATATAGAATATAAGTCCTTTAGTTTTCTTAAGGAAATAAATTAAAAGATGGATAAAAAACACATGAAATGATAAAAGAATGAAGTAGGTTTTTAAAAAAATATATACAATTCTATTAATAATACATAAGTTCTGAAATGAAAAGCTCAAATATAAAGTTACACAGGCATTAGTGAACTAAAAGATGAGAAAACTTTTTCTGAATGTAGTATTTAATATGAGTTACAAAAAGACACAAATATAGGATGAGAAAGTAATATTTGTATGTGAATTTTATGATGAAATGAAGACAAAAATTGCCCAGAGATAATATATAATTATATGAGGTATTTTAATTATGAAAATTTCATTTATTTATCCCATATATCTAATATTTTCCATTGTTGGGAAAAACATGCCTGACCTGACAACTTAAAGGAGAAGATTATCTTAACTCATGATTTCAGATTTTGTTGCAGCAGAGCAAAGCAGCTCAATCCTTTAGCTAAACATTGCAGCTCAGGGGTGCAGCAAAAAGCCACAGCTCTGAGGTAGAGTTAAGTGTTGCAGCCAAGTGCCAAAGCTGTGAGGCACAGCTGAGTTTAAAAAAATAAATGAATAAATAAACAAACAAACAAAAAAGTAAGCTCTCCCCGAAAAAGAACAAGTAAATAGAGTAAACTAGTGGGCACGAATAATGGCAATATTAACTGTGAGAAAAATACAGAGTATCTAACAAATCAGAAAAAAACATATTTTAGCACCAGGGTCACACACCTTTTATCATTGTAGCTTTGTAATATAACTCAAAATCTTGGATTGTGATGTTTCTTGTTTGCTCTTGTTGGGCAGGATAACTTTTGATATTGTGGATTTCATTTGGAGGATTATTTCTCCCAAATGAGAAAAGACTTTTTGAAATATTTTTTTGAGAGAGGGTCTTGCTTTGTAGTTCATGTTGGTCCTGAGCTCACTATGTAGCCCAGGCAAGCCTGTAATTTTTGAATATATTTTACCAGGAACACATTCAAATATTTCTATATTTCCTTTCTCAACAATGCTCCATTATTTTATTTTTTTCTATTAAAAAGCTATAAAGTTTTTCTATTAAAAAACTATAAAGCCACAGATGATACACAATCCAGATTCAAGGAAAATAAATAAGTATACAATATAGGAAAGTAAAACTGCACAAGAGTGCATCTTTCCCTTTATTCTATTTATTTCCTATTTATATGACCTTTCCCTATTTTAATATCTTTTGTTAAATTGATTTTATTGGTACATTATATATACACATCATGATCACATTTGGCATTGATAAATTGTACCAATATATGACACAACCTAATTCTCATTTTTCTTATTCCCTTCCCCCAATATACATAAACTTTTCCTTTTTCTTAGCCATCAAACATTTTATTTTCCTTCTGTACTTATCTCCACCCCTTCTTCCCTTCAAACATTTTATATTTCACAATATCTATCATGTATTTTAGAACTCATTTATATCTTCAGCTTCTCATACAAGAAAAAAATACGGTATTTACACATCTATTTCCTTTTTTTTTCATTTATGAATATGTCCTCAAGGTCGATCCATTTGAGTATAAATGATTCAAACTTACAGTTCTTTATGACTGAATAATATTCCATTATATATATATATATGTATATAAATCTCTCTCTATAAATCTGTATATACATATATATATATGTATATATGTATATAAATCTTTATCCAGTCACCAGTTGACAGACCTTTGTGTTGTTTCCAACATTTATCTATCACAAACTAAGCTGTGATAAATATGGGTGTACATGTCACTGTAATATGTATCTTGCCATTGTTTTGTGTATATATCTAGTAGGAGAATAGAAGGGTGAAATGGAACCTCTAATCCTAGTTTTGTGAGGAATCTCTACACTGATCTCCATAGTGGCTGCACCAGTCTACATTCTCACCAACAGTGGAGAAGTGTTCCTTTCTCCCCACAGCCCCATTAGCATTGGTTATTGGTTGATTTCTTGATAGCAGTCATTCATGATGGAGCGAGATAATATCTCATTGTTGTTTTCATCTGGATCTTTATAATGACCAGTGATGTGGAGCATTTCTTCTTCTAGTAATCTTCTCTTCATTCTTTTCAGAGACATAATGAAGCCTTTGGAAGTTTTCACATTTACTTTCTTGAGATTAAGCTAAAATTGTTTTGCTACTCTGGTTTAGGTTATTTTTCCTCTTTTGCAGTCTTGCCAATTGATCCAGGGCCTTCTCACTTAACTACATCCCCAGCTCTTTTGCGAGACTTTAAATTATGATCTTCATGTTACAATATTCCAAAGTGATACTTGATATTTCAAAATCTCAAATCTCATATATATATATATATATATATATATATATATATATATATATATATATAATTTCTTGTATAAGAGCAACCATGTGATATTTAAATTGTGTGTATGATTTAGTTTACTTAATATCAAATTCTCAAAGTGCATCAATTTTCCTTTAAATAACTCAAATTTATCCTTTTTAGTAGAGACTCACTCCATTGTGTGTAAAGACCAAGTTTTCTTTACCCACTTACCTGTTGACAAACATAGATGATTTCCAAGATTTAATTATTGTGCATTTTGCTGCTATAAACATGGGTAATTATGTAACACTATGATATGATTTCTTTAACTCTTTCTGGATGATACCTAGAAGGGAATAGCTGAATCAAATAGAATTTCTCATTTTAGTTTTCTGAGGCATGAGTCACCATGCCTGGCATTGTGGTGTGTGGTTACCAGGGATCAAACTCAGGACCTTGAGTTTGCAATGCAGACTCTACAATCATTAAGTTAAACTCCTAGCCTCATCTTTCTGTCTTTAAAAAAAAAAAAAAAACTTTCAAAATGCAAGTAATTATAGTAAGTGCTGAGCTGGGTAGGTAATGAAAGGATCCCTTTGTATGAAGAATAGTTTGGAAACTCTCATCAAAAGCAGAAGATAAGGCAGCTCTTCTTTCATAGCAACTTTTTCTCTTGTCTTTTTATTCTCTGAAGATCAATTTATTTATCCCATAACAGGACTTCATCTGGAACCAGTTTTCCTAGTATTTCTGTATCTATGTAATGAACAAACCTTGCTGATAGTGAAATTGGAACGTTTAAAATTTTGTTTTGAATATTCATGTTTTACATCTTCCTAACCTTTGGGATAAATCAAGATTGAACTTTATTCTTAATGGGATCAATTGAGAATTACCCAAAAAAGACATAATTTTGCTTAATATTGCACGTATCACTGAAAAGTTATGGCCATAGGGAAGAGTAAGAAGGTTAGATTTTAGGAAAAATGGCTTCATTTGGAAAAAAGTCAGTTAAATGAAAAGTGTATCTTTAGAAAGTTAAATGAAAAGTGTATCATTAGAAAGAACTAGGCTTGTATTACTACCTTGGCATCATCTTTCACTGCTGATAATATTTGGCCTACTGCTGAAGTGACCGGAAGAAGAAAAGGATTTTAGATTTCTCATATTTCCCATTCTTAAGAATGCAAGGGAAAATCTGCAACTTAATAGTAGTGTACAAAAAGCTACTCAGTGGCTAATGATGTAAAATCTTCTTCTGGAAAATATTTCACGTTATTTAATGTATATTAGTTCAATTTTTCATTGTGGCCATAATGCATTTTAGATTTTTTTTTTTTTTGAGGGGAATTGTTAGTATGTTTTAAAACTAAGAGCTTCCAGGGCCGGAGGGTTGGCTCAGTGGTTCTGGCGCCTGCCTCGCAAGTGCAAGGTCCTGAGTTCGATCCCCAGTAACCACATACAATGCTGGGCATGGTGACTCACGCCCCCCAGCAATCAATGCCACATACCATAGTGCCGGGCATGGTGGCTCATGCCTGTAATCCCAGCACTCGAGAGGCAGAGACAGGAGGATTATTGAGTTCGAGTCTTGCCTGGGCTACATAGTGAGCTCAGAGCCAGCCTGAACTACAAAGTGAAACCCTGTCTCAAAACAAAACAAAACAAAACAAAACAAAACAAAACAAAAAAACTAAGAGCTTCCAAAAAAAGTTCTGAAGAAAGCAAAGTACACATGAAATCGTAGTTTTTCAAACAATTTTAGTTTTGCATTACTTGATTTTTGTATAATATTCCAAATTTAAATGAATTGCAAAAGAAATTGGCTTTCTAATAATGTCATTAAAAATGTTCATGTTCCTTTAATAAGAGATTATTCAAAGTTGACTACAGTGGTGATCTGAGCTTTCAAAGCTTGATTAATCTCATCCCATTTTAAGAGTTATGTTTGATTTGTTATATTTGCTAAATACTGTTCATGGTTGTTAATTAAAATATGCATTAGTCATGCATATGTTTACCACTGGAAAGGGTGGTATTAAATCAATGACCTTTCCCCTATTCTACGTTAGTTAGATGAACTACTGTAATTAGATTTAGATGTTGATTGAACATATTCCATGAAGCACTTTAAGATTTGAGATCAGTAGGTAAAATTTAAATAATGATTTTAAACATGATTAACTTCTGACTAGCCTGTGAATTAAGAGCCAAATGAAACACTACAGCACATTTTGTCATTTTAGTGTAAGATTTTGAAACAACAGAAAATATATTATCATTCTGTTTGCGTTTAAAGTCAGAGCCACAGTAACGATTCCCAGTTGGGAGCAGTTTCTGTTCATGTTCAACTTATGAAACGTAAGGAAGATTGCATATCTTAGGATGGTTTGTTTTATTGGAGCTATGTCAGTTTAATAATTGCTCTAAATAATTTATCACATTTTTTCTTCTAATGGCATGTAATGACTTCAGTAATCTGCTCAATTCTTCACATTTCTTGTGCAAAATATATGCCAATAATAATAGAAGATTTACCAGGACTTTTTTTTGAGATGAGTTTCTCTATATAGTTCAAGCTATACTTGAACTTGCAGTGACCCAACTGCTTCAGCTTTCCCCAGTGCCAGGATTATAGACCTGCACCATCACATCTGGATCTATATTTTCTTTCTACCTGTAGACATATTTGTTGATAATCATGTAATAAAAATAATTACTTTTATTGAGAAAATATATATTGCAAAGTTCTTAGGACTATATATTATACATATGTGTATTTATGTAAGTAAATCTTTGTTAACTAATTAATATTTCAAAGACAATGTGTAAGCAATAGACTATGTTTATACTGGATATGTCCAACATTAAATTATTCTTCGATAAATTAGAATACAAGTAATAAAACTGCAAGGAGAAGGGGATATATCATGACATTTCTCAGGGCTGTCATGTCCCTTGTATCTTAGTCTGTTTTCAAAATGGGGCCTTGGACTTTAAAAAAATATTTATTATGATGAAATTTGCCTTTTCTGTTAAAATTTCCAGGATAAGTCTCCTCCTGGCAATAACAAGATTTTCTCATTTGACTCAATTTTCTTTTGTTTGATACATTTAATGTAATACAGATACTGGTAAAGAATAAATTTCAATTCAGATTCCTTTGTCTAGAGGATCTTCTTTAAATAGTAGAGTCCACATTTTTGAAGCAAGGAAGAAGCATAAAAGAAATGAAGGAATATTGAAATTAATTTTATCATTAAATAATATTCCCCACCTTCGAAAGTACACTGTACTGAATTTTTTTCATTTTAATAACTGATGGTTATATATTTGAACTCATAATCTTACTGGACTCTACTAATTTTTGGTTAACAGAAACAAAGTACACTACCACAGATTTATCTTCAATGTTTATTAACTGTATACCACTTTTAAATGGTATTTTGTCTCTTTAACACATTAAAACATATGTTAACATATGCATGGATATGTACACTAATGACATTATAAGAAAGTAAGTGGTTTTGTACTTTATAACTTTTCCAACTTTTCTCTTCATTGCATAGCTCATTGACAGATTAAAATAATGATAGCTGAGAGTATGTTTATGGATTGCAGGGAAACCTTGTGGACATTATTTTGTTGGTTTAACTTTTTAGCCATTATTTTAGTGATGATATCCAGGAACTTTAACCAACTAGGTACTGCATCACCATGTGAAAATAATTGGATGAATTTATGTTAGAAAATAAATATTCCAAAAATCCTCATAAAGTTACAGCATATCTAATAAGATGAAGTTAAATTAGGACAAATTAAAATTTTTGTCCCTTAATAAAAGACAAACTCATTAATATGAAATAAAATCTAATAGTATTAAAAGATAAAGAATAATTAATAATAACACTGGCACAAGACATTAAGATGAATTAATATGCAAAATAAAACACTAACAAAATTAGTACGAAGTGCACTGTGAAAGTAAAAAGCAAATTACTTGTGATACTTTATACAATTACAAGTCTTGACTATGTCAGTGGATAGGTGACATCTAAAGATCAGATCAGACAACATCAAAAATTTAGTATTGGGCCAGATGGTTAGCTCAGTGGTTCCGGTGCCTGCCTCGCAAGCACAAGGACCTGAGTTCGATCCCCGGTAACCACATATAATGCTGGGCATGGAGACACGCCCACCAGCAATCAACACCGCATACCACAATGCTGGGCGTGGTGGCTCTCGCCTGTAATCCCAGCACTCGGGAGGCAGAGACAAGAGGATTGCTGAGTTCGCGGCGGCTTGCCTGGGCTACATAGTGAGCTCAGGGCCAGCCTGAACTACAACGTGAGACCCTGTCTCAAAAAAAAGCAAAAAAAAAAAAAAAAATTAGTATTTACTTCTATGAACAGGATATTAAGGGAAGTTCTGATATTCTTTGAACTTCACTTAAAAACATTTGTTCAGGGCCATAGAATAATTGGGTGTGCCCCTAGGATCCTTAGAAAAAGCAGAAGAAACCAGAACTCTATGTCAGAGTGATCTGCTATGACAAGCACTCAACTGTCTTTTGCTAAATTGAAGATGTAGGAAGAGAACCATGAGCCAAGGTATGAGGAAGCTTCTAGAAGCTGGAAAACACAATAAGATGAGTTCTACTTAAAGAGTTTAAGAGGAGTGCAACCCTGTTAACCGTGATTTTAGGCCAAGGAGACCCACATCAGACACCTGACCTTCAGATTTTAAGATAATAAATCTAAATAGTTTTAAAACACTAAGTTCATGAAGCTTTGTTAGAACAGCAGTAGGAAACTGTTACCATGTGTAACACAGCAGAATGACAGGCTTTTTACCCCCACTATGAATTATTTTCTAAGAGACTCTCTTAAGTGTGTTGCTGTAGCCTTTCTACCAGCGATTCACTTGACAGCAAGAGAATGTTGTACAGCATGGATTGTCTACTAAACAGCCTAATCAAAATATTATTAAACAATTACACTGCAGAAGGCTCTTTAATGAAGTGTTTTCAGTGTGGTTTGAGCACTAATAGCAACAGTGTTAAGCTGCTTTGTGCTCTGTATATCAAAGAGCTTGTGATAATGTGAGTTGACTAAGAGGCAAATAAATCCTGAAGCACCTTTGACAGATGATATACTTGTGCCAGTCTAAATCTTGTCAGATATTGTTATTGTACATAAAAATGAAGGAAAAAATCCAAGACTATCAAGAGCTTCTACATACTGTATACTATGTTAAAATGCCTGATAACTAAGTAGATTCCAATATTCTTCCCATCTGATGTTATGTCTACTGGCTTCATATTCTAAATTTAAAAGAAGTATTCCTGAATAACCATGTGTATTAGTACCTAATTTAGGAATTCTTATACCCATATTATATTTAAAAAATAGAATTGAGGCAATAAAATGCAACGTGACTATGACTGATATTTATCAATAAAATGAATTCAGACCTGCCTAATGACATGTCGACATTATGCTTGGCTTGTTTGTCAAATATCAAATTTTGATCTGGGTAAATATGTCTTTTTTATTCTACATTATTTTGTTCATCAAAAAGTTAAGCATTAGTTTAAGAGTCAGTACAACACCAAATATTATTGATAAGCTAAGACAAATGAAAAAAAAAAGACTATAAACCAGAAGTTAATGGAAATAGATTTCCTGTTTTCTGTTTACATGATGTTTGGTTGTATGCACAAACAATACATTACTCACTATACTAGGAACAAACTACAAAAATACAAATTCTTGCTGGTTGAAAATGCTTCTTTTTCTTGTGACATTTTCCAAAGGCAAGTACCTTTTAAGAAGAATGCTGCCCAGGGAGGTGGCTTTCAGGAGATAATTGGTTTGGAGAGTTGAGACTCTTCCCAGCCACGACTCAGCATACCCCATAGACATGGTGGAAGCTGATGAAGTCTCTCTCACCTGTTAAGCCCCACGACCTCACTTGGGCCCCTTGCAGGAGATCTGGGTAAATCTTTCCCCGTCGTTGCCCTCTCTGATTCCCCAACAAAGCAGTTGCCTGACATTCCCACTCATTGCAATTTATCTGCTACATAAAAGTAACAAGAAATTACTGCTGGGAGGTTTGTCAGTTCTCTTTTTGGCCCTCTTGATCCTTCTCTTATTAGATATTAGAGTCCTCTCAGCTACTCTCAATCCATTCATCTCCGCCCATCACTACTTCTGTTTCAGCTTCCATCGTTTGTCGTGGCTAAGGATGAGGTACTCTGACAAGAGGGACGAGTTCCCATTAGTGATGATTATTGGAAGTATGCGAGAGACGTTGAGGGCAGAGGATGACATGCTATTTCACATTTTACTCTCAGCTCATTCGTATCTATCAAGCAGATCTTATGGTGTTATCCACTCAGCATTCTCCAAATTGGACCATTTTCCTTAATAGTATCAGTTCTGCTGATGTTTCTGTAAGTCTAGCTGATCATTGAGAAAACAGGCTTCAACTGTTAAGTGTAAGACATTTCTGTTTACAGACCATTGCAGAAATTTTTGTTTACTTATCAAATTAGATGACAAAATCTTCTAATTTCCTGAATCTGTGAGGCTCAACTTTAATCTTTAAAGTTAATGCTAAACCAATTCAGTAACTAATTTTAAGAATCACAAATGAGTCTCTTATGCCTTTGATGTTTTTCAGGGGAAAAAAACACAGTTTCTTTCCAAATGTGGGGATTTATGAAATTTTCTTAAACATATGTACTAGTTTACTCTTTCTAAAGAAAATCAAATAAAGCCAACTATATTTTAATGAACAATAAAATTGTATTTTATTACACCTAGCAGATGGTGAGGTCTGAAATATTTGTTAAAGATTAAAAATATTTATTATTGCTTTAAGAAATTCAATATTTAAAGGCATGCCAAAATTCTAATGATTATTTTCTGTGTATATTGGCTGACTAAAATTAAGCCTTGAAATAATGCGCTTTCTTTTAACCCATACTTCTCTTCCTAGAATTGAGAATTTCATGAAATCTCAATGAATAAGAAAGCTTAATTCTTAATTAAAATTTTAATTTAAAGTTTTACATACAAAGTTATAATTATAAAGCTTGTTAATAAATTTATTAGGCACTTACTGTGACAGAATTTCAATGTTATAATCGCTTTTTTCTCACTCTCTCATTTGTAGTTTGGGGACACCAATTTCATCTAATGTTTACAATGAGATTTGTTCATAGTGAAACTAAAATATAGTACATTACTTTATAAATTATCTTAAAGATTTGACCAGGCAAGCATCTGATTATTCAGTTATAATAAATATTCTTGGTTTCTTGTGATTTATTTGGCTCGAGGTCAGCTGCTAAAACTAATTTTTTCTGCCTTTGCATTCTCAATATATGAAACATAGTTCTCTTATAAAAGCTTTAAGTCCACAATTACAGCATTGCTCTTTGAACATCTGATACATTCCAAAACTTGTACTCTGTGTTGAAACTGTGATTATGAGCATTAGTTAATTATAAATGCCGGTGGCAATACTGTAAACTACAAAGAGGATAAAGACAATGTTCTTTTCAAGTTTTGAAATATGCATCTGTTATTGCATGTCAATAATTTATTCCCAAGCAGAGGTGCTGAGATAGCATGATCAGTTATCAAGTGCAAGTCTTCAAGGGCAAACATTAATTGTAGGTTTTTAGAAATTTATCTCATTGTAGCCTGATTTTCAAAAATATTTTAGTAAATAGATTAATGAATATGTTCACTACTGTGTTTAACAGGTTTGAATAATTTCTCTGTTGACCTAGAGAGTTTGTGAACCTTGTAAGTTATATGACTATATCAAAAATTATTCAGAAAAATGTGAAAGTCCTTTTATTCTATACAAGTAGTGATTTGATGAAAAGTAAAAGGTGACAACTTGCTTTTCTTTCTGAGCACATAACTAGAACTGAAATCTAGTAAATTTCCCACACATATCCTGTCATGATTTTTATTTCATATATAAAGTTGAG
The DNA here is from genome assembly GCA_004025085.1 of Thryonomys swinderianus. Classification (NCBI taxonomy): domain Eukaryota; kingdom Metazoa; phylum Chordata; class Mammalia; order Rodentia; family Thryonomyidae; genus Thryonomys; species Thryonomys swinderianus. The sequence continues at coordinate 12,922 of PVIC010012019.1, forward strand.
GTTTTTTGTTGTTGTTTTTTGTTTTTCCTTTTTTTTTAGTGTTTTGAGACAGGGTCTTGCTTTGTAGTTCAGCCTGACTTTGAATTTACTATGTAGCCCAGGCTGGCCTCAAACTCAGGGCAATCCTCTTTCCTCTGCCTCCCAAGTGTTGGGTTTATAGGCACGAGCCATCATGCACAGCAAATATTGAAAATTTTTAGGCATGAAGGCACTTTTGGTATTGAAACATTTTAAAGCATTCATAAAAGTTTCAGTAGAGAAAGCAGCAAGAAATTTCTTTGTACTTTGATTTATTGATCTTATATAAAAACTATTGTTTTTGAGGTATAATTATTTACCTCAGTGAAAATTAAGAGCAAGAGCTCAACTAAGATGTTTCCCTGGAAAGCATGATTAAAAACTCATAAAATGTAAACAAAATGTACTTGATGAGTATTATATCACTTCTTTGAATGTTATTGTGGACTGGTACAAACCCTTAATGTTGAATCTGATCATAATGTATATATAAAATGTACCAATAAAATCAATTTTTGAAAAAGCAGTAAGTGCTCAAAAAAAAAAAGAATGTTATTGTGGCTCAGAATTTAACAAAGAAAACAGAAATCTTAATAAATAGTCAAACAGGCTCAGAAAAACAGATTTATTTATTAGAAACATTATTTTTCAGTTTAAATTTCTGTTCAACTTTTTTTAAAATTGAATTCTTTATTGGTACAATTTATATACATCTCACAATCACACATAACATTGGGAAATTTGTACCAATATATGACACAGTCAATTCTCATTTTTACCCATATCCCTACCAACCCACACCTCCCCACCCCCTATATACATGCTTTTTTATTTTATTTCATAATCATATTTATTCCTTCACCTCATTGCATCACCATACCAAATTTCCCTTGAAAATTTCCCATTCTACAAAAATTGTCATACTTTCTAGATCTCATTTGCATCTACAGTTGCTCATATCAGTGAGAAGATCTGGTATTTGCCTATCTGTGATCTATTGATTTCACTCATTAGTGTGTCCTCCAGGTGTATCCATTTGCACGTAAATGAATCAATTGGCTTAGGCAAAGACTTTATGAATAAAACCTCTATAGCACAAGAACTAGCGGAAAAAATTAACGAATGGGATCTCATCCTACTGAAAAGCTTTTGCACAGCAAAAGAAGTCACTGGCACTGCTAAAAGACAACCATCAACATGGGAAAATATCTTTACTAGTAGTTTATCAGAAAAAAGGGCTATTATCTACAATATATAAAGAACTTAAACAGATCAGCCTCCCCAAGTTTAAAGAGCCAATTCAAAAATGGGCATCTGAAATGAACAGACAGTTTTCAGAGGCAGAAGTCAAATCAGCGAAGAAACATATGAAGAAATGTTCAACATCACTGGTCATTTGAGAGATGCAAATGAAAACAACATTGAGATTTCATCTTACACCACAAAGAATGACTGCTATTACAAAATCAACCAACAATAAATGCTGGCAAGGCTGTGGGGAGAAAGGAACCCTTCTCCACTGTTGGTGGAATTGTAGACTTGTGCAACCATTGTGGAGATCTGTGTGGAGATTTCTCAGAAAACTAGAACTAGGGGTGCCATTTGACCCTGCTATCTCCCTGCTAGGAATATACCCAAAAGAATTTTTAAAAAATCACATTGGAAAGACAGATGTACACCTTTGTTCATAGCAGCTCAGTTTGTGATAGCTATCTTGGAAACAACCCAAATGCCCATCAACTGGAGAGTAGATAAAGATGTGTTTTTTCTAAAAAATGGAGTACTATTCTGCCATAAAGAATGACAAGATTGGGCCGGAGGGTTAGGTGAGTGGTTCCGGCGCCTGCCTCACAAGCGCAAGGTCCTGAGTTCGATCCCCGGTAACCACATATAATGCTGGGCGTGGAGACTCACTTCCACCAACAATCAACACCACATACCACAATGCCGGGCGTGGTGGCTCACACCTGTAATCCCAGCACTCGGGAGGCAGAGACAAGAGTATTGGTGAGTTTGCGGCGGCTTGCCTGGGCTACATAGTGAGCTCAGGGCCAGCCTGAACTACAAAGCAAGACCCTGTCTCAAAAAAAAAAAAAAAAAGTGACAAGATTGATTCATTTATGTGCAAATGGATACATCTGTTCACACACTTTTTTTGCTGAGGAGCCTCCAAGTTTTCTATTCACAATGTAGTAATTTAGTTTTATTATCATTGACATAATTATCATCAATTTATTTGGTAAAGAAGGGTTTGTATGGAAAGTTTTTCTTGTGACATCTTTTACCATAATCAGACATTTCTACATAAAATTACTTTGATGATTTCCACTTCCTATAAATATCACAAAGCTCCTTAAGGTCAGAGATGGTCGCTTACAGTCCCTCATTTGTTAGGAAGCTAAATCCAAAGGTGATACCTTGGGACTTACACCACGTGACTAATGAGTGACAGGAGGAGACATCCTGGGCCAGCACCGCCAGCACTTTATAAAGTAGTCTTTCCTACCACCTTGTGCTTCCTCCTGGAACCAAGTTCATCATGGAAACCTGTTTGCAATAAATATTTAAATGTCTTATGCACTATTTCTGGGCTTTTCATCAAATATGCTTTTCTCTGCACCATTATTGACCCCCCACACCGTGTTTTGACATGGACATGCCAGCACAGAGGGGGAGCTATCCTTCCTAACCTAGCTAGGGCCACATGATGACTTGGACATTTCCAGAGCCTGGAGGCCTCTGGAGGGACCTCTGGAATAAGTGGGGCTCTCCGAAGCCCACAGGCCATAAGGGTGGGTGGGAAAACTCCAAAACTGGGTACTGGAAATAAAACACTCATTCAAAAATACAGTTAAGGGGCCTGGGAATTTAGCTCGTGGTTCCAGTGCCTGCCTCACAAGTGCAAAGTCCTAGGTTTCTAGTCCTCAGTACAAAAAATAAACAAACAAACAAAAAAATTAATTTTTTCAGACCCCTTTTCAGCCCTTTCCTTTTGTTCACTCACTTATTGGGGTTTGTACAATTTTTCCTTTGTCCTTTGTTTTTATTTTATTTATTTTCCCCCTAATTTTTCCTTTGGATTTTTATCTTTATTCTCCATTTCTTTTTCTCATTTCCTCTCTTTTTTCTTTCATTTTCTATTTCTGCCTTTTTCTTTTATCAGTATCTAATTCTATAATACCTTTTCATTTCTTAATAAAATTGTTTTCTTCTCTCTTCTTATTATTAAATTTTTCCTTTTTTTTTGTCTTGCATTCTCCCACTCCAAACTCCCCATTTCTTTAATAGTATAACCATTAAGCTTTATTAACCTTTAGGTAGTTATCTCTAGATTATTAGTATTGAATTCCTTTCTATAACTACTGGACTCAGTGTTTTGCATTTAGTATGCATTTGCTGGGTGTCAGTATCTGCATTGTTTAATTTGCAGGAAACAAATGATTCTGATGGTAGAACAGATTACTACACTTCATTGAAGAGTCCAGGGAGACTTTCTTTAAGATAAACACTGAATGGCTAATCTTTTTATCCAATTAACTTGGTTAAAACGTTGAATGCAAAACTCAATTGAGAAATATATTAGTACAAACTCAAATTTCAAGATATTGAAGGAAATAAAAATAAACTTCTCTAGAAAAACTAATGATAGGAAAATGTTTATGAAGGCAACTTGAGATAGATTTTTCACATTTTGTTGAGCTATCCATGTTGTTTAAAAAATTAATGTATTCTTCATATCCAAAAATCATTCTTGTTATTTTTACATAATAACAATATATAATGAGTAACCATTTTCTGAGTATATGTATAAAAAAATTATGATCACATTCAGTAAGAAATGAGTAGTTAGCATATAACAGCATATTACTAAGTGCTATACTATGCTAAGTACTTACAGTACTCTTAAGCACTCTGTTCATGCTCATCTTATAGATGAATAATCGAGACTTGAAGAAGTATAATATGTCACCCATTGTCACACACCCAGTCCTCATAGGGGCTAGTTTTTATGTACTTTGGGATTTCCATTATATTATGAATGTGAGAGAATTTTAACATTAAAAAATACTAATGTTGCAATAAAATTATACGGATATGTAAAATAATTCCTGATTCAAGCCTTGAAATAAAATATCCATGAAAATTGGAATAAATGTACTTCATATATTTGAAAATTTTTATTTATGATGATTAACATAATTTACCTATTTTCCTATTTTATTTCCAGCCAGAAAACACCTATACTTTTCCTAAAGGATTTAAGAGACAAAGAGATGATGTTTTCTGTGGGATATTGAATACTGATTACACACCCAAAGCAGCTGTAAGTAGTGCAGGGTGTACAGGGTTAACAGCACTACTGGCTTGTTTATTGAAGTCAATCCTAAGTTTACAGGCCAAGGTCAGAGTAATGTACACTAAAATTCTGTTTCTACAATTAAAACCTTGTTAGAAGAACAGTATTCTAATTACAACCATATATTTTGTCTATTCTGTTCCTGACTGGAGAATGCTTTGTGTTGCTCACATTGATTTTCATAGGCTGCACCTGACCACGTATCTGCTCACGTTGCCCTGCCTTTGCATGTAGCTCACCTGTACCCCCACTGATTATCAATACAATCAGTGGCTTGGACTGGTCAGTGCCTTGGCCAGTTGCACCAGCATTGGTCATCCTGGCCCTCCACTTTTTCTCTCTCTTAGTTCTGTCGTTCAGTTGTTGTTGTTGCCCCCCAAGATCTGTGTCATGCATTGGACAGGAGACTAGAGCCTACTACAGAGGTTTCCAGTAATGTTTCAGGGGTCTCAACTAGTTTTTAAATATATTAGCATAAGTAAGGATAGATGTGAATTTTTAAAATACATAATTACTTTTTTTTTTTTGCTTTTTGAGACAGGGTCTCACTTTGCATAATTACTTTTATTTGATAATTTTTGTGCATTTTTGTTAGTGTGTATCTCTACATCAACAAATTCATTAATTCCAATGAATTCCATATTCAATTTTACATTTCATATTGAGCTATTTATAATTAGTATAATGAAATAATATATCAGTGAATATCCACATTGAAGAGTCAGAGCTAAACTCAACATTCTAAAAATGACGGGTTAATATATACAATATAAAATCTTGTTTTTAGGTCTCATAAATCTCATTATATTCATAAAGTCAGTAAGTCTGTGAAGCTTAGAACTAATTTTTTTTTCAGAATCAGGAATCAAACTCAGGGCCATGTGTTTCCAAGATAGGAGTGGTGCCACTTGAGCTAAATCCCTGACAGAAATAGTTTTTTTTTAAATTGAATTCTGTATTGATACAATTTATATACATCTCAAAATCACATATGAACAACAGAAATAGTTTTTTTGAAAGGAGTACTCTGGAATATTAAAAAATTCCGTTCTCTATTTTTCTATCCATATGTGTGTGTGTGTGTGTGTGTGTGTGTGTGTATGGATATATGTGTATCCTTACCCTACAACTTAAAAAAATCTTTTAATTTACAGACCTCTTTGAGAAACTACAAGTTTTCTTAATGAATTCATAGATTTTCTTTCTCAGTTCTCTCTGGAATCACACAGCCTATTAATCTTAGGTGTTTTTAGTATACATATTGACAGCATTTAAAATGGGTTTGGAGTAAATGTTATTTCCTTTTTTAATTCTTTTGCCTTTGCTTGACCTTTCTTTCAGATGACTTCATTGTGGGTGGGCAAATTCATGACTAACTCTCATTTAGTGATTTGTCTTTGCAAGTAAAATCCTGTCCATTATGTGACATGATTGCTGCTTTTTTAGGTATTTTTATTAATTCTCATAATTTCATGCAAACTTATTTTAGTACCAAATATCTAACACTCCATTTCAAAATCCTGAATTTCTTCTACTGACATTCTGTCTAAAATAATTACTGATTCCTTGTGACTTTGACCTTAGGTTTATAAATTACGATTTCTGTTTTGTACTTTACAAGGAATGGACCATTTGACCTGTTTCTATGTTGGGAAAATGTATCATATCCATTCACTAAGTTTGTGTTTATGTCTTTATTTGCAACTTGCTATTATAAGCTAGTAGATTTACATATTTTGGTTCTGTACAATATCTATAGTAAAGAAGTACAGATGGGAAAGAAATTATAATTTTTCAGTGACTATTACTCCTTTTCAGGAAAAAAATGTGCTTTGGATGTTAATCAATATTATAGAATTTAATTATGTTCTTCAAGTATATTGGGAACAATAGTTGTTAATTATTATTCTACAGTTAATCTCCCTTATTCTAAGTTGCCTTAATAGGCCACCATTTGCTTTCTTTTTCTTTACCTTATGTTTAAGTTTTCTCCTAAGACATAGCAAACAACTAAAACTCTTAAATAATATTCCCTTTTTGAAGTCATATAAATATTGTGAGTGAAAAACATCAGAGTGTTCAGTCACTGTGCTTGCCTTTTGTATTAATGAAGTTACTACTTGATTTGTATTCAATATGAAATATTAAAAAACACTTATATGTATTTGAATAAGGTGATAATGCTTCCTATTTATATAGAATAATTTCCCCCTGGGGACTCTAAAACATATTACTGTTTTTTTTTTCATTTATCCTCACAATACCTTTTAGATGTTACAAAGTAATTTGCATTATCTCTATCGATTTAGAAAACTAGTACTTAATATTACTAATATTATTTTGTATAGAAACAAAATGACTTTCTAACTTTTTTAATTAATTAATTAATTAATTAAGACAGAGTCTCACTTTGTAGTTCAGGCTGGCCCTGAGCTCACTATGTAGCCCAGGCAAGCCTCAAACTCAGCAATCCTCCTGACTCTGCCTCCCAAGTTGTGGGATTACAAGCGTGAGCCACCATGCCCGGCACTGTGTTATGTGGTATTGATTGTTGGTGGGTGTAAGTCTCCATGCCCAGCATTGTATGTGGTTACCAGGATCGAACTCAGGACATTGTGCTTGCAAGGCAGGTACTGGAACCACTGAGCTAAATCTCCGGCCCAGACTTTCTAACTTTATATAAGCAGGTGTCCAGGACTGAAGTCAAGGGGTTTTGGTGTTGACAGTTAATTGCGAATGTAAAACTTGCTCATTAAAATTCTCTAGAGCGACACAAACAACACAATCCCTGTGATATTCCTGATTGAACCTAGCAGTGGTAGAGGAGAAAGAGGGTGGAAAGAAGGAGAGGAGACGGAAGACAGGCATAGGGAAGGGGGAGTGGGGGAGAGTAGAGAGATGCTAATTTATTTATAAGATTGTGGAAACTAACAAGCCCAGAATCTCTAAGGTAGGCTGTATGGTGGAAAATTCAAGTAAAGTTTAACGTTTTGGTTTTGGGGTCTAACTTGTTCAAGGGAACCGAGTGAAAGCTTAGGCAGATTTTTCTACACATTTTCTTGACATTTCAGTGAAGTTTGCTTGATGAAAGTTTATTTTTCTAGAAACATCAGACTTAAGTAGATTGGAAGAGCCTCACCCCCCCCACACACAAGAAATATGCTTTAAAAATGCAAGTCAACTGACTGGAACTATGAATTAAATCCACAATGTATGCTTAACAGCAGTATGTAGACTTGTTTTGGAAAATACCTTCTCTTTGGAGTTTGGGAAATTGCTGGGCATCATAGCCTGGTCACACAGAAAATGATTTTCACAGCTCAATCGTTACAGATGATCTTCAAATCTGGGGACATATTTGTACAATCAGATAGTCTTCATGATTGATTGAACAATGTTTCTGTAACATCTGTAGCTGTGTGTGTCTTTAAACTTATGCTGTGTTACTGTGAATGTATGGTTAAAATGTATCTATGTTCTTTTTAAGAAAATTATATGATGGGTATATACAATGTACCAATAAAGATTTAAAACAAAGGAGAGGAAGGAAATGGCAAAAGAGGGAAAAAAAAAAGGAGAAGGGTGATGGGTGACTAAATAAAATCAAACTATGTTATATGTGTGCACAAATATGATTAACAAAGCCATTATTTTAATATGCACTAAGTAGGAAATTTTAATTTTCAAAAAATTAAAAAAATTAATATTCCAAAGAAAGAAAATTTTTAATTTTCAAAAAAATTTGCCAAATTAGAAGCCACCATTGCCATTTTCTCAGTCCTGGTCATTTTAAATACTGTGCTTGACTATCCCAACTGTAGTTAGCAAGATGAATGCAGACCTGAATTTGTGGCATTCACTGCTTAGCTTGCAAATTTGGGATTGTTGCTTCTATGTTCATCCCTGTGATTCATTCTTAGAAACTTCCTTAACATTTTAAAATGACAGATTAAGTTGTATGATGTACCAAAATAATATTTTGAACTTTGTATATTATTGTGGAATGCTAAAGTATAGCTGATTCAATGCATCATCTCATATGACATTTTCTTGAAGATTGGTCACATTCTAGGCACCAAAATACTGAGGTGGTTAGGTTTGGCCATTACTAAATATGGTAATTTTTTAACACTGTATTAAAAAAAGTCCTAGGAAGGGAATAGTTGTGATCATTTAAAAAGTAATTAGAATTTGTGCATTGTAACTGTGGTCTTCTTTCTTCATTACACTGTCTGTCTTCAGAATATGTTAAACCAGAGAAAGCATTTCTTTTGAACTTTTTTATTTGTGTATCTTCTCTTGTGTGTTATCCTTAAATTATGTTTCTTGGAACGTCTCATAATCCTTGCTGGTTTGCTGCTGATAAAGTACAGGCTCCACCTATATTTGCTCTGTCTGAAGGATTTCCTGACTGCAGAAAAGCACCTGGCTTGACTCTTAGTTTTGCATTCACTGCTCTCTGGCACTACTGACCAGACTAATGTGCATCTCAACACTTTAGGCCAAAACATAACTTTCAGTTAGAGAGCTTCATTATTAACATAAAGACCTTAAAATAAAAGCTAACAATGGATAATCATTCACATTGTCTTTTCATTGTTATCTGTTTAAAATTTTATTCGATCAAGACAAAGGAATCATAGGCTGCAACAAATGAAATCTATAATAAAGGCCCCGATATCACAAAATTTCTACATTCACCAAAATGGCTGGAATCAAGAAGACAAAGAGCAGAAACTGAACCCCGTGTACGCTGCTGGTAAGAATGCAAAAACAGGGCAGCTCTTCTGTCTGGTTTTCAGTCAGCATTAAAAGGTCCCAAGACCCACCTGTTCTATTCAGAATTGTGTACTCAAGATAAATATGGGTGTGTCCCCATGAAACAGGTGTACAAATATGTGCAGAGAAGCATCATTCATAGTAGTCAAACAGAAGAGGATCTAAATCTTCAATGGATTAAAAATAAAATATGGAATGACTTAATAAAGGCAATGAATTATGTGATGTTTTATATAATTTTGCAGTAAAAGAGCCATCTAATACTGATATATTCTAGACCACAGGATACTGAAAACATTAAAATGAGTGGTCAAAATCAGTCAGAAGATATGACCTATTATGTGATTCTGCTTACCCAAAGCAAAGGCAGTTATATAGACAGAAAGTAGACTGTCCACAGAATTGGATAAAAGAGGGCGTGGAGAGTGAGTAATAAGAGCACAAGATTTCTTCAATTGTAGTGAGGAAAACTTTCTAAACTGCTCAGGGTGATAGCTACAGAAAACCCTCTCTGGGTCTGGGGATGTAGCTCAGTGGTTCCAGCATTTGCCTGGCCAGTACAAGGTCCCAAGTTCTATCTCCAGTACCACACACCACAATGCCGAGGTATTGGCTCACGCCTGTAATCCGAGCACTTGGGAGGCGGAGGCAGGATGGTTGCTGTGACTTCCAGGCTTTCCTGGGCTACATACTGACCTCAGGTCCAGCCTGAGAGATCCTATCTCAAATAAACAAACAAATAAACTAATAATTTTTTAAAGACATTTTTCTAAGAAAAATTATGTAATAGTTAATAATAATAACCATGTCCTACGATGTTACTTCAGATAACCACTTAAAGCTCTTTATGTCTGAGACATGATACATGTTATATTTGAAAAACAAAATTTACATGATAAAAATGATTTAGCTACTTCATATCAACATTCTGGACAACTGCTGTAACTAGATTTACAAGGTAAAGATATGTTGTTCCACAAAAGCTGTTTCATTATGGTGGGTTTTTTGGTTTTATTTTGATTGACATTGTTTACACTAAACTTTTCATGTTTACATGAGTTGAGACAGTGACAGACTTTTCCAGGACACACATCCATGTCAGTGATTGAGAGGGAGTACAGCTTTATGATGAAGATCATGGGTTTCCAGTTGCAGAGAATCACATTTTCTAGACTTGAAATTCATTCCTGCTACCTACTAGCTGCTGGGCTTTGAATTGTCAAATTGACTACACAGCTTTGGAGTAAAAATGATAATATTACCTCTTTGAGGATATTAAAGGAATTAACACATTGAATATAAGTTGAATGACTTGTGACACATATTAAGCCTAATACATGTTAGTTATTATTTGCACATAAAGTACCGAAGTTTTCTTATATACTTGGCTTTAAAAATCAATTTACCTGTGACAAACTCTCATTAAACTTACTGAATAACCTACTAAAAATATGTCAGTTCTGTTTCATGAATTACTGACTAAATGTACTTATGAAAAGACAAAGAATTATATCGTAATATGTATTTAAGATACTGCCAAGTTATAATACTTAGTAATGAATTATTCTAAAATAATGGAAAATACACAGTGGAAGATTTTATTTTTGTCAAACTTTCAGGGAAATCAGTTTAAATCCTTTGTGATCTGTGCAAATATTCAGGATATGGGCAAAGGATATGCCTCTGCCCTGTCTAACCCCAATTTAGACCCTGTTCAAGTATATTTTCTAAGTGTGATCTATGTTAGACATCCTTGATTATAGTAAATTAATTCCAGTCTTCCCTCTGGTCTTAATGTTACTTACCGAAAAGAAAGTGACCTAATGATCATTGTGATTGTGTTTAATTGCACTTATTACAGCTGGTATATGATTTATGATTATTGAGGGGATTTCACTGGTGTTATTACTGTTGTTGTGGGGGACAAGGAATAGGCCCAGCCATGTGAAATGACATGAAGTTGTCCAGATGTTATTTTTTCAGTCTGAGGCAGAAATGTTGAGAATTAGGAAAAGACAAAGGGGGGGGTGAGGTTTACTAAATAATAAGAGGAAGGAAATTGAATGGCAAAATAAACTTGCTTTCTTTAGATTGTTTCCAAAAAAAAAAGACAGTTGGTTTAAAATAGCATTTTGTGGAAAAAATAGGATAAATTAAGATAAAGTGAAGATGAGTAATAGTCAAATATGCTAGAAATATAATTATTTCCTGCATATTCATGAAATCAAGAGAAAATCTCTGTACAAAAGGCTATCTTCAAACATCACATTTTAAAACTTTCAATTTTGGATCTTAGATGTATTTTATAAATAGAGAGCTATTATTTTCATATTACACTTACAGTCCCTACTCTTTTGAATTCACTGTCAACAAGAAAATGTAAAATAAAAAAAATAAATTTCTAGAACAACAAGGAGCACCACAAATACAATGCCATTACTGTCAGGAGAATCTCACGTATGAGAGAGAGTTTTCCTGGGAAGTAGGCAGATAAATTCAGAATGTGATTGAGACACAAAGATGAGAAATCCTCAAACCTGAATAGCTTCAAATTTTTAACTAACCTTTGAACTATAAGGAAGCAAGGAATTTCAGTCTGCTCAGTGGAGCGGAGAGAAATACTGAAAATAAGCACATTTTGGTGTCTATTCTTTCTGAAATGCTCTTTTACTTATTATCCCAAAGTACCAAAAATACCATTGGCAGAAGTTATATTTATTTTTTGTAATGTTTCTAAAATTTAATACTTTAATGTTTCATAAAGGGAAATTAATCTTAGAATTATTTTTTTTGCAAAGTGTAGAAATTACAAGACAAAATTTGAGCATTCATTTTTTGGCATATGACTTTAAATGGGCTTTAATGCAGATATACCATTATGTGGTTTATTTTATTAAACAAAATTCAGAATAGCTGAAAAGAAATCTGGTTTGAAGTATAACACCAATAACACTGGCCTAACCTTTCTGATAGCTTTGTGGTTTAGCAATAGATTGATAAAAATTATTAGAGTGTATACTTAATTTTAGAATAAATTAAATAATATGAAAAGCATTATAATTTCATCTGCTACCAATGATTACTTAACTTTTCTGATTTTACTCTATAAAACCAAAAGTAATTTGGTATATATACATATAAAATAATGACAAAATTAGAATGATAAATTCTGCACTGTTTATATCCTACTTTTCACTCAAGATATACTGTATATTTTCAGATGCATACATATTTGTGCCCTCAAATACCTGTTACAGGTTATAGTAATTGATATTCATATGATTCTTTATTCAGTTCTACACATATTATTGAATATCCGTTTTAACACGATTAAATGCTACTTTGGGTAATGTTTTAATATATGTGCTGCCGAAGCGAGCACAACTTTGGGTAATGTTTTGATAAGACTACTTGGATATAGAACTCGCTATTTTTCTTATGGTTCATTTATATGTGTGAACATATCTATTTTGAAATATTTTAGAGATATATATACTTTGAAATGTGTCAGAATACTCTGATGTGTCTTAGGCAGTATATTCTTAAATATGGGGTTTTGTCTGTAACAGCTATTGAGGTCCTTAAAAGTGTAAGTTCTGTGAAGAATATTTTTTTTTTTTGAGACAGGGTCTTGCTTTGTAGTTCAGGCTGGCCCTGAGCTCACTATGGAGCCCAGGCAAGCCTTAAACTCAGCAATCTTCCTGTCTCTGCCTCTCAAGTGCTGGGATTACAGGTGTGAGCCACCATACCTGGCACTGTGGTATGTGGTATTGATTGCTGGTGGGCATGAGTCACCATGCCCAGCATTGTATGTGGTTACTGGGATTGAACTCAGGACCTAGATGCTTGCTAGGCAGCCCATATGAAGAATAATTTTGACATATGGGGTTGACAATTGATCTTTCATTGTGTATGCTTCATGGAGCCTCCTGCCTTAAATTCAAATAAATGTTGGTTAGTCCTCTTGGATTACACTTCAAAAACGATTTACTTCAAAATGTCAACAATTTTTCTCAAGAGTATATCCTAAAGTTATGTCCATTTAAGTATAAATGATTCAATCTCACCATTCTTTTTGTTTTCTTTTTTTCTTTAAATCAGACTGCCCCTGAGCTCACAATGTAGTTCAGGCAAGCCTCGAACTCAGCCATCCTCCTGCCTCTGCCTCCAAAGTTGTGGGATTACAGGTTTGAGCCACTAAGCCCAGCATTTGTGGTATGTGTTACTGATTAGCGATGGGCATGAGCCACCATGCCTGGTATTATTGTATGTGGTTACCAGGGATTGAAACAGGGACCTTGTGCTTTCTAAGCAGATGCTGGAACCACTGAGCTAAATCTCCAGCCCAATCTCATCATTCTTTATGGCAGAGTAATACTCCATTTAATTAAAAAATAGCATCTTCTTTATCCAGTCTAGAGGTGATGGCCACACTCATAAGCGAAATAAATAGGTCACAGATGTGTAAATATCACATTTTTCTCTGGTACGAGAAACTGAAGTTGTAAATGCTTTCTAGAATGCATGATTGATGTTGTGAAATAGTAAATAAAAGGGAAATGGGTTTAGGGGTAAATAATGAGGAAAGAAAAAAATTGATGGTTAAAAAAGGAAACAAAGGTTGTGTATATAAGGGTGGGGATGGTAGAGTGGGTAGGGGAAAATGAGAATTAAGTTGTGTAATGTACTGGTAAAAATTCTCAATGTGGAGTATAATTGTGATGTGTATATATATAATGTACCAATAAATTTATTATTTAATTGTTAAAAAAATGTCAAAGTTTGTCACCAGCCCTAACTATTTGCTAATTCCTTCCTTCTGCTTCTACTCCAAAAATCTGTAAAGGGGTCACTCTTCACCTACTTTAATCAGCATGAAAATTTGTACATTAATACACATTCTTCATTTCTTGAATGCATATTTTACAGTCCTACCAGTCACTAAAGGGGAATAAAAAGAAAATATTAGAATGAAAGTTCATAAGAATATAAATATAACAAATGTCATTTAATAGATAAGGAGGACAGATTAATATAGAGGACCATGGACAATGGCATGTCAAGTGGTCTTTTATGTTCATTCCAAAATTTCTTTTTAAAGTCTCTACTCCCAACCATGGCTGTCAATTTTGCCCTGTGCAGAAATGCATCTAATGTTATTATATTCTTTGGTATTAAAAGTCTGGTTTAAGTTCTGAACAATGGAAGTAGGCCTTGAACTACAGAAAATTCCAGGGAAGCTACTTCTGTCTAGATTATATATTCAGGAATATTTAACATACTAAAAAATGCTATTAAAGACTGTGACCACTGGGCTAGCTGAAGTAAGAAAGGCTGGGCAGATTAATAAAGCACAGTTCTGTGTCCATGGATTATTGAAACGGGACAACAAACTGAGGAGGAATAATTCTTTGTTAGAGTGGATGGAACCATCAAGAAGTCTGGTAACATGGATGAATTAAAAAAAGAAGAGGAAGAGAAAAAAGAAGAAGGAGAAGGAGGAGAAGAAGGAGAAGGAGAAGAGGAAGAAGAGAAAGAGTTGAAAAGGAAGAGGAAGAAGAAAGAAAGAAAGAAAGAAAGAAAGAAAGAAAGAAAGAAAGAAAGAAAGAAAGAAAGAAAGAAAGAAAATCTGCCTATTTTTGATATGCTCCCAACTTTTCGAACAGGTGTGTCCTTTTCTGCCCACATTTTGGAGATTAGGTATGAATTTTTTCAGGCAACGAAGCCCCAGGGAACACCTCCAGATCTTGACCTTGGACTCATCCTGCAAACTTGATGCCTCTTGTTTTGTGACTGTCAGCAACTCCATCCCCTGGCTCTCCAGCTTGCTGAGAGTCATTATGCACCTTAACCCTGGGACTCTATAGACCTATCTAATACATCTCTCTGCATGTCATACATATATACTGATTCTACTCCTCTAGAGCAGCAGGGGTGAACCTACAGTATCAGTGCTATGCTGGGCTGCTTGGAAAATTGAAAGCTCTAAAAGGTTCACTGCCATTGCTCTAGAAAAGCCTGACTAAAACATAGCTTAGTGACATGAGTTGGGATAAAAAACAACAACAACAACAAAAAAAAACCCAAATTTACTCTAAAGGATTCAATGGTTCATTGAGTAACCTTTCTAATTTGGTGCCTAAAGTTGCTATAATATTGATAGTCTGCTTAGAAGTGTTAAAAGTAGCATGAAATATAGATCTATTTAATTATCCTGATCAGCTATTTGTGAGATGGAAGAAATGTAGTGACTATATACAATGCTTCAGAGCATTTTTGCATGAGTAAAGAATATTGTTATGCTGGCCCTTGCTCCTACCATCTCTGGAAAAAGTAATAAAGGAAAATAATGGGCTCAGATATTGTTGCAGACACACATGTACAATCCAAAGTTTTCTAAGTGTGATCTGAAGGAGTCTTCTCTCTTTAGCCATAAAGTTCAAGTTGTCACAAACTGTCTATAATGTCATAGCTGGATTACAGTGTTAATTTAATGTTTAGCTTATTTAGAAAATAATAAGATCTTGTAAGTTAGACTGGAGTTGTTTGAGAAAGATATCATGCTGCTGAATGTCTTGAATTTATACATTTTGGTGACATTATTTTACCAAAGGAAGAGATTTCCCACCCTGCAATAGCAGAAGTTTTCCCACTCCCATTGGCGGTGGTATTGATCTCTCTGTTTCCACCTGAGGAAACTAATCCTGTGTTGTCTGTGGAAACAGTAGTGACATACCCTAATGCAGTTACAAAGCAAGAAAACACTCAACACTCAAGATCACTTCTACTGCTAAGTCTATAACATGGGTTTCAAAAGGCTCCTATATGTAATAGATATTGAGACCCAGAAAGAAGTATGGTATTGTCCCAAAGAACTTTCTGAATTTTCTAATTCATACCATTCAGTGTTCTAGGAAACAACTATGAAGATTGGGTTTTAAGGATATGTGAAATAATTTTAGAAGGAATATAAAATTGTATCATGCTGAATTTCTTAATACAGCCACACAAAACAGATTCTAGATTTTATGTCATTGATTATGGGGTGAAAAATGCTTATTATTTATGTGGCTGGTTGATTGAAACATGAATCAGAAGATGGCCAGTTGTGAATGATTTGGAGATATCAGGTATATTTTTGTTTGTTTGCTGCTGACCATACTCAAAGGTTCAGAGAATGAGATGTCTAGTGTGGATCTGCCAGGAGAACTGACTCCTCCACACTGGGATAGTATGGGAATTTGATAGGGGAAAATCAGCATTCTTAAAGAACTCCACCACTGCTCCTCTTTGTATTTCAGACCTTACGGTGGGGACCACAATCACTGCCTTGGGAAAACTAAATGTGATGGGCTTGCCCAGATCCCAGAGTGGCAGAAACCATGTGGTGCTACTCAACTGCTAAAGACAGGGTGAGTGTACTCGCCATAACGGACAACAGAGGTGAAGCAATGAGCAGTTTGTCTCCCATGTATTGACTCTACAGCATCATCTACTTAAACACTTTGTTCCTAGAAGTGAAATAGATAAAAATTCTATGCAGTTTTTACTGAGATTATGTGAGCAGCAGAAATTTAGGACAAATAAACAAAATCTGCCTCGAATCCTCAACAGAGGGCTTCTCAATTCCCAAACTTGAATCACTTTACAGACCCCGAACACTTTGAATGAAGAGAAGGCTGTGTCCCACTGAAGAAGAATCCTAGTGCACAACCAAAATGTTCTACTATCAATCTCTTTTCCATCCTTGTCCAATGGAATTTACTGTCTTTTCAAAGGTACCTGAGAAATGGGGTAAAGATAAGACATTTTGAGAAGCCCTGGACATTGGTTCTGAAAAAATGCTGATTCCAGAGACATGAAACATCATTGTGGTCACCCAGTAAAATTGATATCCAAGGAGATTGTTGATCAATAAAGTATTATCCAAGGTACAATTCATAGAGTGTTCAGTAAATGCATGATTCTGAAATAATTTCTTGTAGTCATCTCCCTAGTTCCAGAATTTATAATTGTAGTAAATATTCTTCATACTTGTGAAAATTCCCATATTGACTTCCTAACCCCTGCTCTAACCAAAAAAGATGTTCAAAATTTAATGGGCCTATTTGAATTTTGATGACAACACAGTCTTCCCTGTGTGTGTGTGTGTGTGTGTGTGCGTGTGTGTGTGACCCTGGCTCATTTACTGAGTGGCTGAGGAAGATGGTGGTTCCCTGTTGGACCCAAGGAAGGAAAAGGCTCTGGATTGCTGGGAAGTGTGCTTGGCCACTTAGGCGATCTGATCCAGCAGACCAAATGGCACTTGGGCTATCAGTGGCAGATAGGGAGGCTACTTGGTATCTCTGATGGGCTTCCTTAGGTAAAACAGTAAATCTTTTGGAATTTTGGAGCAAGGTCCTGTTACCATCTGCAAACAACTACTCTCCTTTGAGAAATAGCTCCTGGCTTACTAGTACATCTTAATGGAAACTCAACATAGATCTCAGGACTTCATATTAGCACACACTCTGAGCTTTCCATCACACACTGGATACAGTTTGACCACTGAGTCATTCAAGCCATGAAGTTAGACATGAACAGCAACAGTATATCATGACATGGAAATGGTATATGCATGAGCAAAACATAGCAGGTTCTAAAGGTACAAGAAAGTTACATGTACTTATGGGCTCAAATGCCCATGCATTTACTCCCATTATACTATCTTCTTTCCTGTAGCATGCTCCTGCTGTCTTACAGGGAATACACTTGGACATTTGACAGCAGAAGAGAAGACAGACCATTTTGGACATTACACAAACAGCACCCACAAGGAAACTACTATGTTTCTCAACAGGAATGAAAGTATTTCATCACAGTAGTCAGAACTTTGGATAGTCCAGCATTTTGGACATTTCACTTAGAAAGAATTGGTCAGCCATGAAGTTATACATTGATTCATGGACACCAGTCAGTACTCTGCCTGGTTGCTCTTATATTTTGAAGGAATATGACTGGGGAATTGAAAAAAGGCTTTGGGAAAGAGTGTTATGCATTAAGCTGTCCATATAGGTGAAGGAAGTAAAGATATTTGCACCCCATGTAAATAGCACTAAAAATGATCTAAGCAGAAGACTTTAGTAACCCAGTGGATATGATTACTGGTCTGTGGAGCCATCCCTCTCATTGTCCACTGAGCTCATGAATAAAGTGGCCATGGCAGCAGAAGTGGAGGTTAGTTACGGGCTCGGCAATGTGGACTTCCACTCATCAAGGCTGAATGACCATATGCACTGCTGAATGCCCAACCGGACAGCAACAGAGAATTACACTAAATCCCCAACTGGGTAGCATGATCCCAGGTGATCAGTCTATGACCTGGTGACAAGGTGATTGAGTTTGGCAACTTCCATGATAGAAGGAAATACATTTTGTTCTTACTGGATACTTCAGACACTTTCTATTCTCTGAGCCGCAATAACTAACACTCATAACAGAACTGGCATATTTTTGACAGTGTCTAGTGTTTTCTGACATTTTATAACCTATGCATTGTATGATGGATTTAATGCTAATAAAATATATTTTCAGTCTGCAGTGAGAAGAGTCTGGGTAAACTAAGCTGCTCATGTCATAGTGGTGGGGGGAGAAAAGGTCATTCAGGTCACAGCAGAAGTAACCTGCTTCTTCCACCAGGCCTGCCACTTAACATGGTTGTAATTCAATTATAACATACCTGTGTTCAGTCACCTTTCAAAAACCTCACCACATAGCACACGAAAACTTGGGAGCCATTTCTCAATTAACCCAAAAACCTAGAATAACTACTTATTCTAATTTTGCTTTTCCTGCATGGAATGCTTCTCCAAACCTATCGTCCATGGATGTATATCATGTTATTGAGCATGTCATTGCTATGGCCAAGGAATACACTTCCTGGACCAGAAGGGCAACAACAGGCCATGCTCACTGACTTCACTAGTTTCATGAAGTTATCCCCCCAACTAGCTATAGCTGGATCAATCAACTGGTAGAATGGCATTTAGAAGAATCAAGTTTAGGACCAGCTAGGTGGGAATATTTTGTAGGGCTGGGAACATTCTCCAGAAGGCTTCATAAACTGTAAATCAGCAATCAGTATATGGCACTGTTTTTCCTCTCATGAGGACTCAAGGTTCAAGAATCAAGGGGTGCAAGTGAAAATGGTACCACTCACCATTGCTTTTACTACCCACTGTATAAGATTTTCTTCCTTCTTCTTTGACCGTATGCTCTTCTAGCTTAGAGGTCTTCATTGCAGAGAAAAGTCACCTCCCAAGAGGCACCATTTTCTGTTGAATTTGGTAAATGATGATGTTCCTGTGCTCACTTTGGGCTCCTTATGTCTCCAAATCATGCAATAAAAACTTGCCAATTGTAGAACACATTGCCCAACCTCATAATTCAAAGACAAAGATGAATTTGCTCATCCTTTGGGGGATGCAGTTCATACTTTGGTGGACTAGGGCAGGGATATCATAGCAAAAGCATGTAGTGAAACAAAGCTTCTTAGTTCATGGCTGTGGGGAGCAGAGCTGGAAACAACAGGCTACAAGAATGGATGAGGGACCAAAAATACAATCCAAGGCTTCGGCTCCATGGGTCAACCAGATGCACCAAAGAACATGTTTTACCTGTCTGCCAGGGCCTTCTTAATCAAATATACTGGCATGTCAGGATTAATGATCATAGGGAGTTAGTGTTGACTGAGAGGATTATTGAAATTACCAAGGGGAAAATTTGACTACTCTTCCACAATGGAGATGAGGAAGAATGTGTTTGGAAAGCAGAACACCTCATTTCCTGCTATTAAGGTTCAGTGGGTTCAGTTCCTACAACCACTCAATGCAGGCCAAACATCCAATGGCCCAGAACCTTGGGGAGTGAAACTATGGGTCACTTTGCCAGGTACAGACCCCACACTTGTGGAAGTCCATGGAACATCACCAGATTTGATTGTGTGACCCCAGTTAAGGAAATGATAGCTGCTATGAGTATTTTGTATGTGTTACATACTTGTGCACAGGTATGCACACATGAAGGATAATTTTTCTTTCCAATACAACATGGACTGTTTTACCATAAATACTTCATTTTACTATAAGTACTATAAGTATTTCATTTCAATGTACATTTTAATATTTAAGTTATGCAATATAGAGGAAGAGTAAGCATTGTGTGAGGAACAACTTTACCTGTGATTCTGGGCAGGAAATAAGTGCAGTTGTATTTACATACTGAACAGTTATATCATGTGAGTGATACACAAGAGCTTATTATTGTTTTTGGAGATTGCATAGGACTTAAGGACAGGTAACTGGACTGGACCAGGAAGTGTACAGCTCCCTCAGCCTCCCAGCACAGACTCACTCCAGCTACCGTCCAGTGAGCTGTTAGACCTTTGGTGTTCAGGTAGGGGCTGCACCGCAGATCCTTTCTTTCTTTTGCTTCCATTTTTGGGAAATGAGCAACCATTGTGGTCTCTCCTACCTCTGATGCCTTACATTAACCAAAAATCCCCCTGCATAATTACACACATGTTTTCTACTGAAGGCGTTCCTCTGGAGAAGTCTACAATAGACACCCAGAGGATACTTGCCATTATACATTACAGTGAATTTTATGCTATTCCTTATAGGAAATATGTTCTCAGGTAAGATCGTCTCACTCTATACATTAACAGGAATTCTGTTTTAGGCAGATTTTATAAATATTTATCACCTTCCTTTCCATATGTGTTTTATTTAGTGTTTTCCACCTTCCCTTCATTAGAAGTATTTTGATTCATTGTTTAAAAATAGTGAGTGTATTTAAAATATGGATATCTAAAATTTTAATTATAAAGTGCCTTGTTTATTATGTTTCACACACACCTACACACACACTGCTCAGCACTTATTCCCAAATAAAAAAGCACAAAGAAACCATAGTACTTTATGATACAGCTTTCTGTATATGCAGATTGAAAAGAGATTGTGCTTTACTGTTGAGCTAAGCATCAGGATGATGATACTAAAGAAAGAAATGGAGACTCCAGATACGTGTAGGAAGGAGTTAGAAAATCGGTCAACTTCTTAGCGATGTGGTTGCCCACACGTCATCTGCTTCATGGCTCTTTTCGCCTTCCCTTTCCTTTCGATGGTTGCCTAGAGGATGGGTGAAGGTGGTTGCACAGCTTGAAGGTCAAGAGCCCTTTCTGTAAGGAAACCGACAATACTGACACAGCCCTCAAGGATCTCGTATTTATATGTTGGTTCTGACACCAACTCCTCATTTCCCTTTGGCCTTTGGCTTCCTTTTCCATTTCCACACATAACTGCGCCAAAACCTGAATGGTCCTGAGAACCTCAGACTGATCCTGAGATCCTGAGAACCTTTGTTTTGAGATTTTTCTACCTTGGAGCCCCTCAACCATCGTTTCTGAAAACTATCTCATGCACTTTAAAGATACTTGCAACATTTTACTGACATTATCTACATTTGATCTTACCTATTCTCACTTTCTACTTGTATCAAAATACTTATAGCTCATATTTTGGCTACACTTTGAAAAAGTGTCTTGGCTTTTGACACTGTTTCTTTGGCTCATCCGCTGGAGTGTGAGGAGTGCGGTTTGTTTTTACCATTTTCATAAGAATTTAATTACTAATTTAATGATTTGTAGAGCATGCAGATGTGTTTTTGAACATCAGTAAAGAATGACTGTGAGCTCAGTGCTTGCTAGAAGACAGAAGCTTCAATTGTTTTTGCCTGCTTGGAAGAAACAATATTCAAACGAATGCATGAAAAATAACCTAGTGCTGTCAGAATTCAAAACTTTGCCTACAGAATTTTAGACCCACAAAAATATTCATTGAAATTCATTATTTAAACTTCCACAAAAATATTCATTGAAATTCATTATTTAAACTTCAATGCTTTTACTACACTTGATTTTGAGATTGTCTTCCTGAACTTCAACTGGTGAATACTATAAAAACAATTGCATGGAATTCAGTGTTTGTCTGCTGGAGAGGTATGGAGGTTAAGTTTCACAGAATCACTCAGTGTGTCTCTCATGAACATTCAAGAGAACTATCTGTGCTTTAGGACTCTGTGCCAAGAAAATTTTCACTTTTGCTGAGAAACTGATTTATTGCTGTCTCATAAAGAGTGCTAATCTTGTAAGTGACCATATTTTTTATTTTTATATACCACCGAATTCCAACGTTAATATTTTTAAATTTCATCAAATGCATTTTTGCTGATATTGTGTCCTTTTGCTTTTCTTATCTCACTTTTCTCCTAGATTCCACATATGAGAGAAAACATAAGATATTTATCTTTTTAATCCCAGCATATTTTGCTTACCATAATGATCTCCAATTCCATTCATTTTTCTTCAAATGACAAAATTGCACTTTATTTCAGGGTTTGTTAACACTTCTTTTTGTATATATACCACATTTCAATTCACTGGGAGGTGTCTCAGCTGGTTTTATGACTTGGCTATTGTGGATGGTGGCACAATAAAGAGAAGTATGTAGATATCTCTATTCCTTGCTCTTTGACTTTTTTCATGTTCATTTTCCCCAGTGGTGTAGCTGATTCATATAACAGTTCTGCTTTCCATGTTTTGAAGAGGCTCCCTTTGTTTTTTCCATAACTCCACTCATTTGCATTGTCATGAACAGGGAGAAGAGTTTCTTCTCCTCCCACTTCTTTGCTGACATTTGATAATAGCCACTCTGACTGAGGTGAAACAGACTCTTCATGTAGTTTTGCTTTATGTTTCATTGGTGGCCAGAGGTTGAACACTTTTTTCCAATGGACATAATGTCTACTGGTACTTGAGAAATATCTTCTTGCATCTTTGCCCCTTTGTTGATAAGATTATTTCTTCTTTGTTGTCGAATTCATGAACTGCATTTCTTTCCCACAAAAATCTTTTATGAATTTTGAATTATTATTTATCTTGCTACATGAAATAGGATGTATGAAGAATGTTTTTATTTAATCACAGAAATTTGAGTTTGTTGAATTATCTTTAAAATTTAATCTTTATTAACCTAGGAATTCTCTACACAAAGGTAATAAAGAGAGCAATAATTAGGTTCAAAGTATTATTAATCAAAAGTGCCATGTGCATCACCATCTAGTAAAATTGCAAAGAAGGAAAGAAATTAACTTTTTATAAATCCAAGGATATTTAACCCACAGTATACACATTTACAATGCACAATAATCGCTTCTCTAGTAAGAGGACTTGACAGCATCATTTGTTACATATAACTTATTCTAACTTCACTGGGTAATTTGAATGAACATGCATTAACCAATTACTTATTCTTTTCCCAGAGAAAAAATAGCTCTCATTTGTCTATGGTAGGTAGAGAAAGGAGTCCACAGAAGTTAGCCACCCACTTCCAGAAAGGTCTTAGGAATGTCTTCTCCCGATATGCTTGAAATACATGGTTCTTAGGTCTTTAAGGAAGATATTCTTGAGTCATAACCTGACAAAAGACCCATGTGATCTTCCAAACAATGTATATTTATTCCAAAGAGAGGAGACAGTGCCCACAAATTTTCTAAGACAAACACTCAGAGGAAAAGGAAGAGATGGAAATTTCTTTCTTTGCAATGGAAATAAGCCTCTTATTTTGGATTTATGTTTCCTTTATAAGTTTTTAAGAAGTACATTAAAATAATAAATAAAACATGCATAATTCTTTAAAATGTCACACTATAGGTAATTTTACTGTTATTACTTCATAAAAATATCAAAGTCCTTCTCTCTCTTCTTCCTGTTATAGCTTAATTATTGAAATCCAGTGCAATGTATCTAAAAGTGTACCTTGACTTAGTACAATTGCCTTACATCTTTTGTCTGTTCTTTGGCTTCAGAGTCTGGATTTTAACCTGTACATATAAGAATTAAATTTATAAGGAGCTACAAGATAAAAATTTAATCTGATGCTGATATATGAAAGGGGGGTAGAAGGAGGAAACTGGGAACTGAAATATAATATGTATGTGTACCAATTCCCTACAGTGAATGTAATCATTATGTCCTGCAAACATGCAATAATAAAAGTAAAAATAAACCCTCAAAGTCTTAAATTATCTAGAATATTTCTGAGATATTTTTCACTTAAAAACAAGAACATAATCAGTTGCTTGGGCTGTGAAGTAACCCAATTATGATCTGACCTATGGCCTGAAAGAATTATATTATCTTCCAGGGTTCGGCTTTGGAAGAGCAGAGACAAATGCGATTTGACTAAGTGCTGGGAAAGATCCTGCTTCTTTCATCCTGGATGTGAGATTTGAAATTTTGAAATGGGAATCATTGATTTATATCTTACAGTTATTTTTCATATTCTGTAGCTTATTTTCTAGCACCCTGTATCCTGAAGTTGTCTAGGTTTTAGTCTTTGAAACTCATTTATTTGCTCTCCTGTTTATTTTCTCTGGTGTGCATCATATCTATGCTTACTGGCTACTCTCATCTTTGTTAACGCTCTATTTTTTTCTGCTCAGGCTTTATCCTAGTTAAGTATGGAAAAGGATGCAACATAATTGAAAAAAAAAACCTGAGATATTTGTGTGAGCATTTAAAAAAATCTATAACTCTGTTTGGCATTCACTTACTTCTGAATGAGAGGATTCTTATCTGAAGCAAATCCTCAAGTTTTAAAATTTTAGTGGCACATCAAAGTATGAAAATAACTCCAGCTGAGTATAAGAAGATATTTTTGCTGCAGGTACATTACCATGAAGAACATCAGTTCCATTCCAATCCTTGTCTTGGGGTAAATTTGTCTGTGTTGTCTGATTTTTTTTTTTTTTTTGAGACAGAGTCTCGCTTTGTAGTTCAGGCTGGCCCTCAGCTCACTATGTAGCCCAGGCAAGCCTCGAACTCAGCAATCCTCCTGTCTCCGCCTCCCGAGTGCTGGGATGACAGGCGTGAGCCACCACGCCCGGCTGTGTTGTCTGATTTTTGTGGCTCTCAGACAAATGCCTTCCTTTTCACTCCTCATTTTCCTGAAAGCGCTAGTGAGTGGGGGGCGCCATGGACCGACAGCACTGGGCTTCTGTGGAGGATGCTTCTTGGAAGGGAATGTGAGCACAGAACTCAGCACACACGGATCCAAGAAAAGAAAAGCACGAAGAAACACTGGGAATTTCCCCAGTCCAATGAAATTATTTATTTTTCTGTCAAAATTAGTTTAACGAAGAAAAGAAAGTAATATCTTTAAATTCCATTACAGAACATTAAAATAGCAGCTGCTTTCTTTTGTAATTGTCTTTATCACCCATGTTGTAATTAGTTTAACCTAATCCACCTCTCCCTTGTTACCAGCAGGTATATTGCAAAGCAGAGAGAAAAGAGCTCTCATGTGTTGAAGAATTATTACATATGTAATTAACTGTCTAAATCTAGATTCTTTTTTGTTGTAGTTGTTTTAATGAAAATGCTTGAGGGTTCTCTTATTTCTGAGAAAAATTAAAACCACTTTTGAGCTTTTTGAAGATATATCAGGAAACAAGACATCTTTATTTTCTTGATAATTAAAAATATCAATGTACTAGGTGGAGAATTATACCGATAATGCTTTGTTCTCCTTTAGTGAGAAAATGGAAAATTAGTGAAGGGTAGTGAAGAATGAGGTTTTTACCTGATTCATTCACTAACACTGATTTCTGCACATATTAGATGATACATAATAAAAAAATTGAATTTTAGCACATCATTGTGCTGCATCTTTTAATAGTTTATTAATCAAAAGAATAAAGTCAAAATCTTTTTCTGCATAACTAGACTATTTTTTAAAAAACCTTGTATTGAAGTTTTTTTTCAACCTATCTTCTTTTAAGCTCTGAAAAGATAGACTTGAAAATAAACATAAGAATTATGTGTGTGTGTGTGCACTAGTATTTTTTTAAAAGTGACATTTCTTGTGAAATTAGATTTTTTTCCTTAAAATGTGAAAAGTTTTGTTTAAGTCTCTGGTGCATGGCTTCTCTAATTCAATGAAAATTGTTCTACATATTTTTTTCCTATCTCAACATAACTTTTATATCCATTAAGTATAATATAATAACAACAACAATAAAAAATAAAAATAACAGAACTAGGACATCTTAAGATGTTCTGAGGCATTGAGCATGGGCTTCAGCACTCTGCTGAAATGAAGGGTGCACCTGGGGCATGGGGAAAGGAAGGAAGCAGAAAGACAGGGAGGGAAGAAAAATATAATAAAGAACTTAATATAAAGCAGAATATTTTAGTATAAGTCAATAGATACTATATGTAAATGTAAATTAAAACATAATCTTTATTCTAGCTTAATAGGTAATTTGTTTAAATACTTTTTGTGTAGTGGCTTTAATTTCAGTGAGCACAGAGACAGGTATTGGGTGTTCCAGAGAAACAAAATTTAAAGTATGATTTGAAACACTGCATTTCATCTATCTGCCTTATGTTTTTACTTCTAGACTTGTCACCTTACATCAGGATAAATAATTCTAAACACAAATGAATTAAATTTTCTTCCTTATAGTACTGTAAATAGCCTGCTGTTATAATGAATTTAGAACTCCTTTTAACGGTAAAACCTTTCAAAATTTGATCCTTTGAAACTTCTATTTCCTTTTTTGTAGTTTTCCCTTTGCTTATACACCAATTTTACTGACACTCTTTTGTGTTCTCAAATCTAAGAGTTTTGGTGAATTTTTTTCTCCTTATTGTTACTGTATTTATTCACATGCCTATTTTCTAATTAACTGATTAAAAGTTGTTAGGTTTTCTTTCCCAAAAAGATTAAGTTTCATAAAGGTGGTAAAATCTCTACTTCAAAACTGAGTTCTATGGTGCCCATATCGACATTGCAAAGATATTTGTGTATTTATTGAACATGGTATGATAAATTATGGCAGAAATCAGAAAGAGGTTTTAGTACTGGGACTAGTTGATTTCTTATTTCTTTTTTTTAATTGAATTCTTTATTGGTACAATTTATATACATCTCAAAATCACATATAACATTGGGAAATTTGTACCAGTATATGCCACAGTTAATTCTCATTTTTACCCATATCCCTACCCACTCCCCCCTCCTCCCCCTTTATACATGCTCTTTTATTTTATTTCTGTATCATATTTATTCCTTCCCCTCATCATATTCCCACACCAAGTTTCCTATAGAAATATTCCACTCTATAAAAGCTGTCCTACTTTCTAGAACTCATTTGCATCTACAGGTGTTCATGCCAAAGAGAAGATCCGGAAATTGTCTATCTGCGATCTATTGATTTCACTTATTAGTATATCCTCCAGATGTCTCCATTTGCACCTAAATGGATCGATC